>VZRQ01005771.1:256026-288499 GCA_013397975.1 Machaerirhynchus nigripectus | reverse complement strand
TTTTTTTGTTTTTTTTTTTTTTGTAATTACACTTTTTGTTAAAATGAACTATAGGCCTTGGATTTAGGCTTTGTCTTTTTTTTCTCTTATGCCACAAGAAATAACGGAGCTACCTCCAACCAGGGCAGAATCTCACCAACTGCAAGACTGCAGCCTAAATTAAAAGGAAAAATATCACATTTTTAAACAGATCCAGAAAGGAAGAGAATTCTTCTGACTTTCATTAGAGCCTGACTGAAGGGCACAGATTATACTCACCCATAAATTCCTCAAACTTTTTATAAGGCTACAATGGACTAACTTTGATCTCATATTAAAATAAATTTTCACAAATAATAGTACTGAATCAAGTGAGGAGTAATTTGGTCCCAATGACTCTTGGAAATCCAGAACCACTCTATTAATTTCAATAACATTTTTGCAGTTTGACATTAACACCAAAAAGGTGAGAATAGAGACCACTGGAGCATATCTGCTTAAAAGGTGTCTCACAAGTGATTAAAGTTCCACAAACACTGGTTTTCCTCCAGAGGAATTCCACAGGGTAACATTAAAAAGTCTTATTTTGTACCAGTCTTTGTATTAAAGTCTGATGGCAGCCAGCAGATCACAGCAGGGGGGTGGCAATTTACAGGGCAATGCAGAGGGCTGGCAGCAGAACTGGTTGCACTTCAGTGGATCTCCAAGTGGCCATTTCTTCTGCATAAATAGCACAAAAAGGCAACACAGAGCGAATTTTTTCCTGAGGGACAAGTACACTACAAACAAAGTGGTAGCAGGAGCTCCTTCCCCACGTGGTCGCCTGTAACCAAATGTGGTGTGTTTCAGCAGAACCCTCAGCCCACAAGCTCAACAAGTACTGCCCTGCTGGAAAAAGCAACAAAAACCCAATGGACATTCACTTGTGCTGGACTGGGTAGAAAATATGAGCATCTCTAAAGGAAGGTTGATGAGATGGAAACCCGTGCACCCAGAACTGGGGCAGGCTGCAAAGTGCCTATAAAAGAACTGAAGCAGCAAACAGCCATCCTAGAGAACAAGACACAGGGCATGAAAGCCATTCCAGGTAGTATTAAAAGGCTGGAGAACTATATCCAAGGGGGATAATCATTAATAAATTTTTAAAGGTGGAGAAGTCCAACCAAAAGCTAACTGAATTAATGCTCCCTACTGGCAGCAATATCCTATGTATCCCAACATCATGATGAAAACTGGTAGTGTTTTAGCCTAAAAAAAATTTTCTGCTGAAAGATGGAAAATCTGAAGTGCAGCTGTTCTTGTCCCAAAATTGATAATAAGGTCTAACTATACTAAAATCACTCCCAGGAAGTGCTGGGAGACCTCTTCATGCTGCTGAATTGGTGGTACACCATGCAGGACCACTGTTCATCTGGTTAGGAGTATTTGCTTGCCCTTTAAGGACATCTATAAAAACACACATAAAATACTACCAAGTCAAACGACCTTACAATCCAGCACTTCACATGAAAGCTAACAAACATCCTGGGGCAAATTTATATTTCTAGTGAGCAAGAATACAGAAGAATGGTACTTCAGAGGTCCACAACTCCTCCCAGAGGTCCACAACTCCTCCCAGAGGTCCACAACTCCTCCAGACATCATTCCAAGACATGCTAGTGGTCATGTATAAACAGCTCAGATCCAAGGGTCAGAAGAAAGGAACTGACCTGATTCTTGTGCAAACGGACAGGCCAAGAGAGATGCAACACCACTGTGTCCTATTGCCTGAGCACTTGTGCTACTCTGACACAGCTGATATCTACACTCCATTCACACGGACACCACGTTTTGTTATCCAGATATTTGTAACATGAGAGCTCCAGAAACCGATTTGCACATACAACATATGGCAGATGGCACATATATGTGTTTCCTGAGCAAGAAAACTTCAAAAATTACAAACAAAAAAACTCAGGAAATGCTGTCAATCAGATCACAGTAGCCAGAATTTTAAAACAACATTTCGAATTTGTTCCTGACATAACTGCAAGAAGTGGCTAATTTTTCCTTGTAAAAATATTTATAAAATTCAAGACAGTTGGCAAGCAAAATGCCTATTTATTCAAGAGAGTTGTCTTCTTATATGGAGAGCGTGAAGACTATTCACAATTTTGCAAGCTTCTCTTGTAAGGCTTTATGTTTCTGTTTATAAACCAGCCCTAAACTATCTGGGATTAGAAATAAAAGTGTGACAGGAAGAGGATCTCTGTGAATGATCCCTATTAGGGAAGTGTACCCTCTGAAAAATATGAGAAATTATTCATCTGCAATGTCAATCCTATATTTCCAGTTTGCTTCACAAAGGTGCTCAGCAAGGCAAGATATAGCAGCTACAGCAGTATCTTTCTATTTTCTGACAACCATCTGTATATGTCTTTCCATTCCGGTACTATAATATTTTGATTTTAGATATCTGTACATAAAATCTTTTCCTGACTATGTGGAATATCACTTTAGAATGGTTTGGGCAACACTAACTTCCCCCACACAGTTTCTCTTAACAGTTTCTGAGTTTCAGATTTTTTATTTCTTTTTCCTCCCATACTGGAATGAAAACTAAACCTTTACAGTATTCAGAAATCAGAACCACAATTTCTCTTCTCTGTTTCTATTGAATGTCAGAGCCCTTTGGTTCAGGGCTTCCTTCTCCCACTTTTTGTCATTTATGTAAGTGGCCAGAAGTCAGCAAAGAGCAAATAAAAGCACACAGAGGCTAAAAATTGTCCAGATATTACTGGGAAAGTCAAACGTACACCCAGGTGAAAGAATGGATTTCTTAATTAACATTAACATCACTTTAGTCACTAAACACTGATTTTCATCCCAAGACCCACACAAAGCAAAAAACTGTGACAACGAAGTCTAGCTGAGATATTGTCCATATTTCCATGACAAACCACTAAATAATGCTTGCAAAGTGCACAGCCAAACAAACTGCAACTGTTTTCATGCCAGGATATACACTGTTTCATTTATCCTTACCTAACGTCTGTGTCTGAGAAGGAAAATTAAGACTTTGTGAAACGTTTACTTCCATAAGTAACTTAAAGCAAAACAAAATGGGAAAGAAATGTTAATAAGAGTGCAGTCTTAATAAAAAAAACTAAAGGGTACTAAAGGGAGCAAAGTCAATGAAACTTTCACGTATTTTACCAATGGATAAGAAAAAAATAGCAATTCCTACTTGAATGTTTTCTTTTGGAAGAAAAGTTGTGCAGTCGAAGCCTAGCTTCTTTTGCCTATGTATCCTTAACTTCAATATCTTCCAAAGAAAATACAGTTATATTTAGGCCGCAGCCTAATTTTTCCAGGCTGTTTATAATTTTCTCTGTTGAAAATTTTATTAGAAAAATTTTAACATTTACAGGTTATGGCAATACATCAAATCCATGACTCCAAGTAGGAATGACAGATCCTGGTACAGAAACCAAAAAAGCTTTACTGAAAGTGCCTTAGATGGAGCATTCTGGTATACACGAGCATTTCTTTGTTATGCCAGATTTTTTTTTGTCATTTTGCTCAAAATCCATTAAATCAGAGAGAAGTTGTAGTGGCTGCATATAGTAAAATTTGTCAGGTTGAGATTTACTTCATTTCAATGGAAGGGGTGGGGCAGGGAAAATTTATTTGAAACTAGAATTTAGAGGGAAAATTGTAAATTAGCTCCTGGCTGTCAAAAGGCTGCAGTCTTTAAAGATGAAATAAGTAAACAGTTTCAGGGGAAAAAAAAAAAGATCATAAGAAAATCTGCCATTTTACTTTCCTATTTTTTCCCCTGTTCAGTCATTCATATACAGTTCTGCTTATAATCTTCCTTTTCAGCAAGGACAGATTGTCCTTTTAAAAAGGATACTTCCTCCTACACTACCACCAGGAAGATAATATTGTGTTGACTCATCCTGAAAAGGAGGAGGCTTTTTAGGAGCTCAAAATAAACCAAAGAACTGAAAAAGATGAAATTGGTTTTCATTCAGCTTTTCTTTGCCTTTTTTTTTAATTAATCTTCTAATTTTCTTTTTCATTATTTATTTTTATTTTTCACTGCAAGCAGAAACTCAGAGATAAAGGAAAACCAAGCAGATTTCTCTAACATCAAGAAAGGGTCAAATAAAGGACAGTATGCACCTTGTCAAAGGCACCTGTGCTCAGCAGCCTGAACAGAAAATGAGCCAATATCACTTGGCAAATGGTTTCTTTACTGGATTTAGCAAAAATCCTTTGGCTTTTGCTGCTACCGTGGCTGTTGTGAATCAGCAATAATGCCATGCTTCTTTTTTCTGCAGGTTTTGGTTGGTTTTATTTTCTTCCTTCATGAGGAGGTATTGAAACAAAAGACAAAATCTCTCTCTGCTGCAGCACTGTGGAAAAGGTTAACCAATTCTAAGCAATGTGGTTACCCTTTCAAAGGGTTTTTCTAACAGAAAAAGATTTGTTTTTAAACCTGAATAACCTAGGGAAAAAATAAGGGAAAAAAAGACCCCCACATTTGAATAGGGAAAACCCTAAAACTAGGAATTTGGCATCAACATCTCAATCTCATTCATCTGAAGCAAATCAAAGAATATCAAATGAGATTTATTTTCCTTGAATAAACCCACGTGTGCACTTCTAAAAACAGTTAAAAAGGCAGAAAACAACTATTCCACTATATCCTCACATGCACTGATGACTCTGCACACTTAGACACACTAGCACACATATCCTACAAATCCCTCCCCTTTTTCTCCATAGTATAAACTAGTGAAATTTAGGCAGTGGCATCCGACAAACTTCAGACCAGCACAGGAGCTGGCTACACTCACACAACTGTTTTCTTTTGGCCTCATACTCAGAGAGTCTCTGCATTAATAACGCAATACAGTCTTGCAGTGACTGGACCAGCTTTTTTCCTCCTCACTGTTTTTAGCATCTCAGATTCTCCTGTTTGTTTCAGATGTCGTTAATGCTTATACTTTACTTTCACTCAAGTTATTTCAGAGGGCACCATCAAAATGTACCTCCAAAACAGCTGAAGCATACAGCTTTTTAAAATATATACAACGATGATTTCTTTCCCTCCAGAGAAAGTTAACTTGTCTAACCTACACTTCCTTATACTGGTTCTGTGAAACAGGAAATGTCTGTAAAAACAAATAAAAACAGTAGTATTTTCCTTGTTTATCAACAAACACAGAAATTTACTGCCATGAGTACTACCATTTGCTCCGGCTACTTTTTCACATCCTTTAAAGATACTTGGGAAGTTACTGCAATCGAAAAAGAGCACTTCAGAGCAGCTCCCACTCTGCTCCAGCATCCCAACGTGCTCTCAGATCCCATCTTGCAGAGATGATACAATGAGAGGACTCTTCTGCAGAGGGGAGAGGCAGGAGTCTTTCTCCAAGGTCCTGATGCCTGTTAAGAAGCTTTAACTTGGGAGAGGAAATGGCAGAGTCCATTAAGTTCCCTCCATTCCTACTCATACAACACAGCAATTCTCACTTCGTCGACATAAACTCACCAGCACTGCAACTGAGTTCTTATAAAACAAGGAGTAAAGTGAGGTATCCAGATATAAAAAAAGAATCAAATTCCTTCCCAGCTGGCAGGTGATTACTGAAAAAGGGAAATTTTTTTAAAGCAGCTGCAAGCCTAAGCAGGATTTACCTGGTAATACCAATGTATCGGGGCTTATTCAGAAAACCAAAGGTAAGTACTGTCTGCTAAGAACATTATCAGCTCCACAATATGCCAGCCCTACTTGCTATTCACAGACCAACAGTTTCTTTCCTCTTTTTATTTCTCAGCACTCATTTTTTAAAATCCCATACCAAATTTAACACACACAAACTTTTTTCATCCAAGTATGAGGATGAAGTTTACTAATAGCTGCACACCAAGCTGTTGAATTAGGACATGCTTCTCAGGGAGAAGCACTAAATATTATTTCTTCATCATTTGTAGCAGGTGCTGCTATGCTGTATAATTTCAAGTTCGAATATGAATTCCCATCTTGATTTCTGGATCTGTAAATTGATCAATAAGGTTTTTAGATTAATGTGAGTGCTGCTTTTAGTAAGGTTTGAATTTCACTCCCTCACAATTACACACAAGAGCATCTCACAGATTCTCACAGAATGATCGGGGTTGGAAGGGGCCTCTGGAGATCACCTAGTCCAACCTGCTGCTAAAGCAGGTTCAACTACAGCAGGTAGCACAGGATTGTGACCAGGTGGGTTTTGAATATTTCCAGAGAAGGAGACTCCACAACCCCTCTGGGCAGCCTGTTCCAGTGCTCTGTCACCCTCAAAGTAAAGTTTTTCCTCATATTCCGATGGACCTTCCTGTGTTTCACTTTGTGCTTATTGTCCCTTATACTGGGCACCATAAAAAGAGTCTGGACCCATCTTCTTCACACTCACCCTTGTTTGCTGTGGTAAGATCCCCCCTGCCTTCTCCAGGCTGAAGAGGCCCAGCTCCCTCAGCTTTTCCTTTAGAGTGAGATGCTCCAGTCCCCTCGTCACCCTTGTGGGCCTGCTCCAGGAGCTCCACGTCTCTCTTGTACTGAGGAGCCCAGAGCTGGATACAGAACTCCAGATGCTGCAGTTCCACCAAGCAGAGTAGAGGGGAAGGATCACCTCAACTCCCTGGCCACACAATAGCACCCTCATGCACCCCGAGATACCAGTGGCCTTCTTGGCACAAGGGCACTGCTGACTCATGGGCAGCTTGTTGTCCACCAGCACCCACAGGTCCTTCTCCTCAGAGCTGCTCTCCAGCAGGTGGGCCAGAATCTGTCCAGGTAGCCGGGGTGGTTTTTCCTGGAGGTGCTGAACCCTGCATTTGCCTTTGTTGAACTTCATTACGTTCCTCAGCTACCAGAGAAATTCTTTTATCTTCTTCCTTTTTATTTTTTTTTTAAACTTTTCATTAGCCTACTTTACCATAAAACAGAAGCCACTGACACACCAAAGATCATCCATAGCAGAGTTATTTCAACCAGGCCTGTAAAAAGGACTGTGGGACTGGCAAAAGGCAGCCAGCCACTCAGTGATCAAAACCTGCAGCGTGATCTAGAAGCAGAAAGGTCATTGTTTTGAGCGCTCCTCTCGCCATATAAAACTTCAATTCCCAGTTTCCCAGCTACATGCCTGCTTTTCTACTCTGGTTAGGCTGCTTCTATTATAAAATTCAATTGAACTGAGTCAGCTTCCATCATTCTCAAGCCATAATTCAGACAGCCTCCTCCCGCTCTGACACAGAGACCCTATAGAACTTCATTTCCAGTGTGTGGATTTTTCTGACTGAGAACCCAAGAAACAAAGTTTTGTGACAGTTCAAAATATTTTTATTACTGTGGACCATGTCATAATTGCTGGAAAGAAAACTTATGACATATTCTATCACTTCCTATTTACCACTACATTTTTTTTCAGTCAAAATGATTAAATTCCACACTGAAATACATAAAAGTTTCTTCACAGACATTCCCCAGATAAAAATAATTTCATGAGGAAAATACCATTGCTCACTTTTCCACCTCTGCAGAAGATTTTGAAGGAACAAGTCACCAAATATTTTCAGTAATATTTTTTCATTTAGAGTGAGACACATAGCAATACAGGGGAAAAACAGAAAAATAGAATACCAATATTTGCCTTCAATGTTTTCTGCTCCAGCTGAACAAATAATTTGGTGTTGTCTCTGATACTTTGTGCAGAATCCAAATTAGACCACTCTGTTTATTGACCACTTGACTATTTGAATGAAGCCAGAGAACAATCTGCACGCCATAACACTCATCTTCCTGCACGGGTTTACTCAGCACTGAAATATCTGAATTACTTCAGCATTATGTTTGCTTACTGAATTTATCTCCTGAAAATATAATTTTCATCCATTATATACCCCATTCATTGTAAATCAAGAATACTCATGTGTTTTATCCTGATGCTACATCAATTTACACCAATAAAACAACAGCAGAATTTAGCTAACTAATGGCTGAACAGGTCTGCTACTGCATTTGGTGTTACTGCAGGCTTGATAGTGAAGTGTCTTCTTAAAGAAAATTATATGAGCTATGCTTTGCACATTTCACACAGGAATGCTGATACTTCCTCAGGTCTGCTTCCAGTGTGAATTGTCTGCTCTTTGTGGCTGTAGGACAACCACAGGTCATTAGCAGAGGCCATACACTGGGTACAATTTTACTCAGCGTAACAGCTTGAAAGGCCTTCAGATATGCTGTGTGATAATTTCATTAGCTTTATGCATAAAGAAATTGGAAATTTTATTACCGATCTGGAAAAATATAAATACAAATTGCAAAACTCAGGGGGTTGACATGTCCAAGCAGGTAGAGCAAGCTGCTAGTTTAACTAACCATATACTAACATAGTTTCATTTTTAGAAAAGTTTTATCTCTTATTTCCCAGAACTTCCACTATTCCTTGTATTGAGAGGGAAGCTGCTCACTGTTGCTATCTACTAATTTGGACTGAACGTCTGATATTATAAGGGTTCAACTGAAACAAGTTGAAATAAGCTCTCTGGGCTGCCACCCCTCTTGAGACCACAAATTAGTGAGATGCACATCACATGAAGCTCTCCAGTAGGTCTGCTTTCAAGTAAATAAAAGCAAATACATTGTGGAAGAAATAATAGTATAAGAGACAAAGAGGATTTCTCTTAAAGAGACTGCTATTATCCTACTGACATAAAGCCTTGCGTAATCTCTTGAGAATGTTTTTAAAGATTCTGCTTTTTAAAAGGTCACCAATTCAATGATAAATACGTGTGCACACACCCACACAGACACATAAGTATTTAGATACACAGTTTTTGATTATTTATATCTGTAAAACCTGCTTTGTGTGAAATTGTTTTGGATTGTTTATACAATGTGGAATAAAACTTTCCAGTTTGCTAATGGGAATTAAAAAATAGCCAAAAAACCTCAATGTATTTCCTTTTCCTCTCCACCTAACTGAAGGCAGGAAGTAATTGTTTACACTCATATATTTTCAGTCAGATTTTTCTCCTTTAATTTAGGAGAAAGCAAGTATCATAAGCACCTACTGGAAACTCAGAGCACCCAGGTTTACTCGTGATTCTTATTGGTGTGCATTACAAAGAAGAACTGGCTCAATTTTAACCAACCCATCTATTTCATAGGACTCACCATCTACCACCTGTAATCTACATAAAAGAGCATGTAATTTGAGATGTGCATTGCTCCTCCCCACATTCATTTCCAGTGTGTCACAGTTCACCTGTTAAGTAACAGCAATTCATCACCCTCTGACAAACAGCATAATAAAACTGCTGGCTGTGTCTTGTGATGGGAGCCAAACCAAACCAAAAGAAAAAGTCTTGCTCTCACATTTTGGACTAGACACAGACCCATGTAATATCATCACAAATTCAATTAACTTTGCATTGTGATTATTAACGACAGAACAGTGTAATGAGTTAGAATGAAGATAAAATTCCTGTGGTTAAGTGAGTCCTTGATGCTGAAATTTCTTTACCAAATTAAAGAACTTCTTCCCCAGGCATTTGGGAGTCTCATTAAAAGCCAATTTAAGCCAAGGAGAATCTTCCCATTGACAGACAGAAGTTTGAATTAGGTCCTCACTGTGTTAAAATTGAAACATGTAGGGGTCAATTTTTAGGAAAAACAGTTTCTTAATATGGACTTGGTATTGTTCTGTATCTGCTCATGCATCCAGCACGGATTTGTGAGTTCATATCAAATAACTATACACAAATGCATATAGAGAAATCTCACTACACACAGTCATGTAATAATCCCATCTGAAGATAGAAATAGTGACAGTAGATACTTTTAAAAAGGCCTCAGAGTTCTTTCAAAGCTTCTTAGCTCATAGGTATACTACGAACCATATGCCTTATCCCTTCTTCTGTCTTACTATTAAGAATCATGTGAATTTGGCACTTAAATTCCCCACCCAGAGCTGTATAAATTTATCCAGTCTACAGCTACATAAAGGACATGGCTGCCTAAATCCAACCCAAATCCCACTGTGATGCTTTAATATCAAAGCTGCTTTTCAAATTCCATGGTCAAGTATCATCTAGACCTGTATAATCCTAGATATCTTTGGCTTTGATATTGAAATTTTACAGGTACAAGAGTACTTGTGACGTCCCCAATGACAATTTCTCATTTCCTAGGAGGCTAGAAAGGATGCAGCCATCTCCTCTTCGTGCAGCTACTAAACTTCTCATTAAAAACATATATATATGTGTATTTGGGCATGTATCTACCATATGTACGTATATATTTACATATATATATATATGTATGTAAAATAAAATTTGATTTTAAGACAGTGTGTAAGACTGCATAGGACTATTTAGCCTAAATTAAACCACAAGTTGGAGGCTCCTTGATTCAAAACCCCCCTCTAAGTATTGCTACATATAAAAAAATAAAAATCACTCCAATTTTAAAATGGGAATAAAAGTCTTTTTCTCACATGCTTCAGTGGTTACAGATCAGAATTATCCAATAGGTTGTAGACATTGTCCTTCTTTGTCTTATTTACACTGAATTGAAGGGAGCAGATTCAAAGCAAAATTGGCATCATTCCCATTCCTACCCCCATCCCAATATCCTACTGGAAATTATGCAAAGGCTTTTAATGAAAGCAGATCAAGCAATACAACAAATTACCAGAGGAGGTGATGCCAAAATGATAAATTCAGATCAAGATCCTATATCTTTCTGTAAGACCATCTTTAGCAAAAAACCCCAATGTATTTTAGACGGACCCAAGTTATCTGCATGAAAAACGTAACTGGCTGCCTGAAAGAAGCACAACTGACCCACACAGCCCCAGGGGTACCTTTAGCTGTTAAGTTGTATGACCTTTAGCTGGTAGCATGTGTGTTTACCTACATGCAGTCAAATCTGTGTTGTTTCTAAGATCACTTTCTATCCTTTTTGCAAAATTCTTTCAAAAATCCAAATAACTGGATGAGTTTTTCTGGACTGTATCATGCAGATAATCAAATCAGATGATCTCATAGGTCCCCTTTGGTTTAAAATTTCATGCACTGGCTCTTTTATCTGCCAAAGACATTTTTTATGCTCTGAGGATTTTTCCAAAGATAGATGAAAGCTGAACATTTGTTATCTTGCTGTTTCCTTACAAAAGGCATGGCCAACTTCCTGCTTCCACGCATGACATTACAAATGGAATTATCAACTGATCAGAGAAAGGCATCTGAAAAAAGAGACACATTTCCAATATCCTGAGATTATTTTCAGGAGTTCATTTAAACTGGAGGTGCTTCTGGTTTAGCTATATATCTCCTCCTAATGGCAAGCAAACAGCTAAAACCTCTTCCCTCAAGCTGACAATATGCTCTTGCTCCCCCAGATGTAACTATTTGACTGAAGCCAGTAGACTGTAGTCTGCTGTTGAAGTTATAGTCAAAGACAGATCGACACCAGCTTTGTCTCATAAAAGAGATTTTTACAGCTCCCTTGGAGCCAAGTCCATTACATATATTTCACATTTTCACTAAAATTCATAGCCCTCGGAAGAATTTGGATTCAGTCGTTGTCCTGAGTATTTGGATCTGACTTGGAAGAGCTGGGAGAGGATATGCTGGCGCTTTGGTGCTGCAAATAAAAATACAAGAGTAAAAGAACCTTCTCCTCCTTTTCCTTTCTTCCTAAAATTATTCTCCAACCTTACAGTACAATGCACATCTTACTTGAATATTATCATGTATTATAACTGAAACTTGAGAAATGTTAGTAAATTCTATTCAAGGTATGCATAAATCTTCTGAAAAATTAGAAAGAAAAATGCACAGAAGTAACTACTTTATTCATTTTTTCTAACAGTTACAGAAAGCAGTGAATAGAGAGGAGCCCGATAGAAACTTCAGACTGCCAAATTACTCTCGCTGGGTGACTCCAAAATTATGTCGTGCTCTCAATACAAAGATTCTGACATACCAATATTAAGATGAGAAAAACAACAAAAAAGTAAAAAAAGCCAAAAACAAAACCAAAAAAAAACCTATAAAAAAAAACCACCCCACCTCATTTCAACCAAGAGACCAAGGTGATCCAAAGTTCTGTAACCCAAGGTTGATAAGAGTTAAATTTTGCCTGATAGAAGCATATCCACATTCTGAACATATATTCATACTTCACTTTTTTTTTTCAGTCCACTTGCATTGTGATTAAAAATCAAATGTAATGTGATAAACAACTGGTTAAAATCTTGGCCTTAACAAGATCCACCTGGATCAGAAATTTTTCTGTAGATATGACATGGTTTCAAGAATTTTCCTGTCTCCAGTGTTCTGTCAGTGTACATGCATGAACAAGTGCACAACTTTCTGGTTTGGGTTAGGGCTACAGAAACACCATAAATCCAGAGCCTTTTGAATCTAAATGCTACAGTTTAAAGCATGGCTTTGGAAGTCTAAGCTGTATTATTTTACCTCAGAGGTTGTTTCCACATAAGCTTTCTTTATCTGAACAGCAACAGAAAATCTTCAGACGTATAAAAAGCTTCCAGCCTGTTCTGTGAGGATTTCTAACCCAATTTTGTAGCTGTAACATAACATAAGATTATATTCAACTCTGCCTGGCAGGCGAGAAGAAACCTATAGTCCCTTTAAGACCTTGAATGACTGGGGATGAAGAGGGGTGTCGTGATAGCACTAAAGTATATATTTTCTGGCTTCTAGAAGTATTTGAAAGGCAAGGAAAAGCCTCCTAGACCCAGCTAAATATCAGATCATTTTCCTAACACTTAGGTGCTTATCTAAAAAACAAACTGGCAAAATAGCCATTATAAGCCATTTGTTTTCTTCCTGTGAAGGACTAGTGCAGCCTAGGCTAATGCAATCATTTGAGAATGAACAAGTTAAACTCCAGGGTACAAGGCTGTGTTGCTTTAATCATGACTTTTCAAATAAACCAGTTCTAAACCAGCATATACAGCACCCATAGACAAGTGGTTTGAGTCAGTTGCTGCTCATCCTCTGTAATGTGCACCTATAGAAAAAAAAAGTGAAACATATAATAGTGAAAGAAGAACGACAGTGCTAGCAGGCAAATAAGAGTGTCAGAAGCATGAGATGCACTTTAATGCCATTGATGAGACAGAAGAACACAGAAGCTGAGTGACCAGAACCAAACCCAACCCAGAGCCATCAGAGATGGGGTAGCTCTTTGTTTGTATTTCTGTTTATAGGGTGACCTGTCTGCCAGGTACCTGTCCTGTCCCATAGCTTCCTGGTTCAATGTTGCCCTTCTCCTCTGGTCCTTGGACACCCCACGTGAAAATACTGTAACAATTGCGATAGAACACCCTGAACATCTCTCTCTCCCAGTATTTCTGTGTCTGTTGGGACTCTCACAGTAAATTCAGAGGTTTGATTTCCAAATATCTTCTAAACCAAGAGATGCAGCCTGCTTTTAACCAGGCAAGTCAACGAAAAAAAACCACACACAGTGCTATAAAAAATGTGGACCTTTTCAAATTATTCCTTATTAAATAATTAATAAATATTTTAATATTGAATTTCACTTAAAAAAAAAATTAACAGGAAAGTTACAGAAATTATAATGGTCTACCTAGCAGCAAGAATGTGTTAATTTTCTTAGCAGGTATATCCCACTAATGAAATATTTTCACAGCATTACCATATCAGCACATTAATACCATTTGTGGAATTCAGTAAGAGTTAATGAGAACAATAATTATTTGAGAGTGAATGTTGCTTTGGGCTTTATTATTCCTTTGTCATAATGGAGAGTTCTTTGTTTTGGACTCTGTGTAATGCTAAACTGACTACCACACCAAGTAATCTAATTTCTCTCATTACACACACACAACCACCATAAAGAGCATGTGATGCAGCCAGGATTTAGACAATGCTTTTCTCCTCCTTGCTGGATCATTCAAATTCTTTGTGGGAATAAATCAGATCCTACTAACAAGAACACTGTTGAAACTCAGTGTAGCGTCCACAAATACTGGTAGATATTTTTCATTTTCCAGGGGGTTCTGTAATCAAGATTATTTGCCCCATTGACTGCATATTCAAGCACACTAAAGGCTTATAGAATTAATTAGCAAAAATAATCCCATTAAGTGTTGAACTTAATAATAAACTGGTAAAGCATTAACATTTTGGTCATTAAACTTATTTAATTAAATTTAATCGAGCTCTCACATTATGGTAGCTACAGCAAACTAACTACCCACATTGCCTTGTCCCTCCTTCCATCCCCCAGGAAAAAAGACAGGAAAGAGGTGAAAGAGGTGAATAATGAAAAAGGATAGAAGAAAGAAAGAAAAGAGAGAAAGAGAGAAAGAGAGAAAGAGAGAAAGAAAGAAAGAGAGAAAGAGAGAAAGAGAGAAAGAAAGAAAGAGAGAAAGAGAGAAAGAGAGAAAGAGAGAAAGAGAGAAAGAGAGAAAGAGAGAAAGAGAGAAAGAAAGAAAGAGAAAGAAAGAAAGAAAGAAAGAAAGAAAGAAAGAAAGAAAGAAAGAAAGAAAGAAAGAAAGAAAGAAAGAAAGAAAGAAAGAAAGAAAGAAAGAAAGAAAGAGAGTCTGATTTTATCAGTGGTAGACTGATTTAAAAAGTGGTTCAAAAGCATATCATATCAGAGTTGGGCTTCATGAAATCAGAGAATGAAATCTTTACAAGCAAAGAGGGAAACCTCTTAGGACAATTTCCCTGACCTCCCTAATGACCAGGGAGTGTTAAATCCTAATTTCTGTTATACACTGTCTTGTCACTAATATGTAATTATTTGTGTTTAGGGCACCTTCACACTCCTAGTGGCAAACAATTTAACATTAAATCAGTGAAGAAAGTAGTCAAGAAATACTGTTTGGACAAGTGTATAAAATATGAGCCAGATGGGTTTTTCTTAAGAGTTTCCTCTCTGTGTGTTTGAAATGGGCCTAAATTTTACCTTTTGAAAAATCTGCAACACACCAAGTTTAGAATTACAGCTAAAAGTGCAAAAGTCTGTCCATTCTGAAATACAATTTTGTTACAAAGTATCATTAAGTCAGTATTCACTTTTGCCAAAACTGTGCATATTCTCTAAGGAAACTACATTTAAAGGCAGAGAGTTTACATATCTTAGTGCTGAGTTATGACTTCCAGGTTGCACTAAGTAGAAAGGGAAACCTCTCTGTGTTTGTAGTTTCACCTCTACTCTGCCAGAAAGACAACCTGGGCTTCATTTCCTTCCTGGGTTGATTCTTCACACAAAAAAGATTATTTACTAACACTGGTTATGCAGGCTGAGCCTTCCCCTTTCCAACCAGGAGCTTGGCAGGGATGTTGCCAGCAGCAGCACCTATATACTTTATCACAAAAAAGATGCTTCACAAGAAAATGCCAGTTCAACTAAATTCAAGTGTCTGCTTTACACATTT
The DNA here is from genome assembly GCA_013397975.1 of Machaerirhynchus nigripectus. Taxonomy (NCBI): domain Eukaryota; kingdom Metazoa; phylum Chordata; class Aves; order Passeriformes; family Dicruridae; genus Machaerirhynchus; species Machaerirhynchus nigripectus. The sequence continues at coordinate 273,047 of VZRQ01005771.1, read as the reverse complement.
TCCATCAAAAATATCCGGAAAATAAAAAATATTTTGATTTAGACATGTGACTGCAGTGCTTCACAGCCATTACAGACAAATTACCCGCTGCCTTCAGTTCCCTTAAGGAAAGACAGTGATGTCTTCTGGAATACATAAATTGGGGGGCATAAATGATACAGATAAAATAAGAATCCTCTGAGATACCATTACAGCAATCCCAAATATAAATACTAAAGATTAATACAAAAAAATTGAGGTTTTATTTTTCACCAGTTCAGACATTTCCAAGGAAAGAAAAGCCCGGCTTTCAAACAGTTCAAATAATCAAGATTTGTAACATTTAGAATGGATCCCAGCAGATCTTTGTGCAAGAAGCTCTACTAGATTTTTCACCTTGCCCCAGTGTCTAAAAGATCACTGAAAATGTCCCTCAAAGGCATTGTAGTAAAATATTCATTCAATCCTCAGATTTTTTTGTTGTGATTCATTTGAAGTCCATAAATACCACAACTTCTACTACATCAAACTTTGCTGAACGACTCTGATGTTTCTAAAGAAGTGTAAGATTTAGACTAAAAGTTTTCCAATAGCAAATTCTTAATACAATATAGAGGAGTGGCTGCAATTTCTATCAGAAGGTTAATATTTTTTCTCAATGTCAAGATATTATGAAATACCAGACCCTAAATAGCAAGGTATACTTAGCAATTAAGAAAGATTTAAAATTGGGAGAATCAAAGCTTGAGTCTCCCTCGTAGACTGGAAAAGTTATAACATTTTGTTGGCTGCTAGGTATCATTGTCAAAAATGTCAGAGAGGTGTGGATTCAAAGGCTGTCACCCTAATGCAAATAACTTGACTGACTGAAAGCCTTGTCATTCTTGTGAAAAGGCAAAGAAAGGCTATAATTTTTGCAATCAGTAAATCAGATTTATACAGAAATAAAGGGGATAAAGACTTTTGTTGATACTATACTTCACCCCTTGAAAAGCCCAGACCATTAACAGTCAACAACTAATTCAAACGTTTCAATACACGTAGAAAACTGCACCGAGAAAACAATCTGGAATCTCTATATACATGTCATCAGATACATGTCATCAGATTTAATGAAGCTCAGTAATTCCTCTCATAACAGAAGCAGAAAACTTGCATTACAAGTAAAAAGTCTTGGTTTCAAACTGATAAATACCCTGTCCTACTACAGAAGCAAGTGTAAGTCTTTTCCTAACTGAAATCAGCTTTTATATTAGATATTTATATGAATTACTTGTTTCCACTCTTCCTTCCTCTTTAGGGTACCAGTGTGACTAAGATGGGAAAAAACAGTGGAAAATCACCAAACTGCTACTTGAAATCAACATATAGAGTGAACCAAAATGTCAGGCTTGTAAATATTTATAAGATAGGACTTCCCATTATATGTTCAGCATTGAATGGTGCATGTTATTCTTATTAATGTTTCATAAACATTTGTACAGAAAACAATATGCTTTACTTTTCTTCTAAGTATTAAGTAGAATTATAGCAGCATCTGCTTTCAACAGTTGAGTGCACAAGCTATTCATGCCCTGTCGTAAATTCCATGATGCATTAAGATGCCATTAAATGTACCTTCTGTGGTTGTCTGCTCATTTACATACCTTGTAAATCATCATGTAAAAATCAAGTGAACTAGGGAGTAATCACCTGCACTCTTCCCTTCTGCCACAGAATCCAGTGCCATCCACATCTTCCTCCATCAGGATCATCACCATTAAGCATAAAGTCAAATATGTCAATGGTAGAAAATTTAATTGCTAAAGGCAATTTGAGCTACATTTTTTTAACAAGTCCATTTTCTATAGAAAAATTTGAAAGCCAAGCAGTGTGGGCAAGCCAGAAGACATAAGCATAGTTGGTGAGCCCTTTCTCCTCAAAGATCCTCAGCTGGGAGTCTTATGTGAAATAAATAAACAAACAAATTAAAAAAAAAACCCTTGAGGAATGAAAATAAATTAAAACAAAAGCCTGGCTCTTTGTGGTCTTTCCTCCTCACACACAGTCTTTAGCATGCTTCCTATACTGCCTCTGTACTTGAGCAAAATAGTGAAGAAGAATATCTCAGCTTTTGCAGAACTAGAACATACTGGAGGAGAATGTCTCTTTTTTCATTATTATTTTTTATTTCATTAGTGTTCTAAGTACTTTTTTTTCACTGTACTTACAGATTTATTTTCTCCAAGCCAGTTTTTAAGGAGATAGCTGGAAAAGGTTTACTTTTATGAAAACATCCAAGCAGTTTCCTGCACGGGCTGGCAAGATAGTTTTGTCAGTGTTGCAGCTGTAGCTCCATTGACTGCAGACTCTCTCTCTCTCTCACCACTCTGGTGATTCAGCCTCTAATGGTCAGGAGCTTGGAAATGGGCATCTGCACCTGGGTACCAGAGCTGGCAAAGTAGCATGCTGCTGGCAGGATATCCACTAGGTTTCATTGTTTCCCCTCCAACATTTTAACATTTCAGTCCCTCTAAATTAGTCAGATCAGCTTTCTCTGAATTTAACACTTCCACATATTTCTTATGGGCTTTGCTCTTTCTAAGAAGCCAGACAAAAATGTTTACCCTAGAGAAACATTGCCCAATATCTTTGTTGTATCAGAGTGTCCTTGAAAGGGAATAAGCCTGGTGAACTGCAAGGTCCGAAGTCAGCAACAAAGGAAGGCTGGAGAGGAGCTTTGGAGAGCGGGAGAAAGGGAAGGAGAGAGAAGGGTAAACACTACTGAGGGCACATATTCATCCAAGGTGAACTGCAAGACTGCCAGAGGTAACTAATTTATTTCATCTGGAGTCTGTCTACTTCCACTGGAAAAATATTTTTTAAACTTAAGAAAATGAAATAACCCTTGATTTTAGTGTCAGGCTTTCACCTAGCACACACAACTCCCATGCTATGAGAATGCAGCCCATGGGACTTCTTAGCATCCTTTTCAAAGCAACAGCTTCTGAAAATAATCAGATCACAGTTTTTCTCCCTCAGAAGGAGAATAAAAAAAAAAAGGGAGGAGGGAACCTAATAAATAATATGAAGTTTCTTGCATTTAGTGACAAACGTTATGAAAGAAAGGACAGCCCTTTGTAAGTGACGCTTTCTCCTTGCCTGTCATCTGTGTTTATACCATATCTATCAGTCTTTGCAACCCTCAGTCCTTGAACTCCTTCTGCAAGCAATAAAGAGAAGCATCTACCATGTGCTTCATTACCAAACACCAAGATTCTTCTCTTTCTTTAGCCTTTCAATAAATAGTGGGGGAGGAGGAATTGTCTTCAGACAATTAGAGGAAACAGATGTTGAATTCGGGATGATAGGTCTGCTATAAACTTATGGGTACACAGAAGAGACCTCACAGATGAAACAGGAACACTTCTGCAAACTGAGCACACCAATGTCTAATGATTTTTGGTGGAGAGCCCCTTTCAAGCCAGCTCTTCAAACAGGATGAGGTCAGGTTTGAGTGGATCAGGCACCCTGACAAGTCCAGGTACACAATGGAAACCCCACTTTTACAGATATCTCTTGGCATATCATTCATTTATAGATGAAAATTTTTCAGTTCTATTAGTAAAACATTAATGATGGAAACTTGCACTAAAACAAGGGGATCACAGGTAGCAGTGGCAAGCCAACAGCTTTGGGTGCCACCACAGTCGCACCAGGAGCAACTGCTGTTCCCTCTGAGCTGCCACATAGTTCTGGGTGGACAAGCTGGATGGAGAAGCTAATTCTCCCACAGATTATGCTGGGTCACTGTCTCCATGAGGGAAAACCCTGTACTGGCCAGCTGGCTGCCTCTGCGCTGCTGCTCACCCTCATCCCCCACCCACTTATCATCTGGAAACAGAGGCCATCATTGTGCTACTGCGAATGTAGCTTGGGAAAAGCTGTTGTCATTATAAATACTTAAACCCTTTTCACATCTTCTTATTCCATTTTTACCAACCTCTCTAAACAGTTTACAGATCCACCAGCACTGCCAAATCTTTCCTGCTTTTTTTTTCAGCCATTGCTGCTACTGACCCTCTTTATTTTTTCATTTAGGAAAATATTGAGGTTGCCAGTTGACCTCCTTGCTTTTTAACTCTGGAACCGGTGTTTGCACTGGAAGAAACTCTTCGTGATGCTGAGTGAAAGCAGAGGACTGAAGGCACTGAAAAATTAGAGAGTACCTTTGTTATTTAGAGACTGTATGGTCAATTCAGCCCCTCCTGTCCTGACAGTGTCTCCATGCACTTGGCACTGCAGACTCTTACTGCAGTCACACAGCTCAGAATGTTTAAAAATAGGCTTGCATCCTAATTTAAATCCCACAAACTAGCCTGTCTCCATTGAGAAATCCTTTAGTTTTACTGTTCTAGGAAGCAATTCTCCCTTTCTAATGCTGTAAGCATCTCCAAATATTCATTCATAAGAAGATTAACAATAATCTCAGTATCAGTCAGACTAGATGGTTTTAGTCCTAACTGAAAAGCTACACCCTTGCCAGTGCTTACACCTGCTGAGTTCAGTCCTTTTCAGTCAAAGGCTACAAAGACACAGCAATCTGCCTGTGTGGCTTCATTTCCAGCAAACTGATCCCAGAAATTATCACATTACATTTCCAGTTCTCAAAAAAAACCTGCCAATGTGTGTTAATAATTTTAAAATCTAAGAACAATGCTCGAGTCATCTTTTATTTCCACCCATAATTCATCCAGCACAGTCTGACCATGGTCCGTGACTCATGCTCCCATGCACTACCACTGCATAAAAAAAGTGATGATTCCTTCAAGCAGCTGGAAAATGTAACTAAATGCAGAAGCACAGCCAAATATTTAACATCTAAAAATCTACTAATTCATAAATGTAAATTTATATACATATCTACATATGTGTATCTCTCTTGATCTTTCTATCTTCAGAGATTCTTTTTGCTACTGCATAGGTAGTCTGGCCTACATGGGTAATTAACAATATAATTGTTCCCTAACTCTGGGTTTTTTCTTCCAAGAACACTAATACATGTTTTGCAACATGTATACTATATCCAATAATAAAAATATTTGTTATTGACTTTTTTTCCTAAACAAGGAAGCTGAAAAAATTACTCGAAGAGGGACTGAAACAAACTAGTTCAAATTTGAAACCAAACCAGAACTTTTTAACTAAACCAAAACTTAATTTCATGCATATTTTTCCCTGAAGGATTTTGAGTAAACACAAAATTTCCAATGCTTTTGTATTTTTAAAGTGTTTTCCTACTCCCAGTCAGCTTCATTCTCACAATAGGAAAGGGAAAATACTCCTATAAACAAGAGAGATTCTGTGTGCTTGTAAAGTTGTATTCTTGAGGGAAATGGAACTTTCTCATGAAGATTTTCACCTCTTCAAAAGGAATAATGTTTTTTCAAGAAAAAAAAAGAGGCAGACAAGTGTTATAAAAGGTACTTTAAGCATATCTCAGTCATATTTATGACTCTGAAATATGTGCTATTTCAGTACTTCCTGCTCTGTTACATTATTCAGCTGCCAACTGTCCTGTATTTCATATCCTTTACAGACATTTAACATAAAGTACACTTCATTCTGGCATCGAATATTCCTTTTTACTTTCAGATTCACATATCATCTCTATTTCTTCCCAAATCACCCAGGTACTTGACTAATGCAAGTAACTACAATATTTAAGAAAGGAGCTTTATGTAGCTACTAATTTACTTTGCCCACCATTGGATTCACTCGATACCACGGTTTTGTTACATATTTTCCATAGGAAGTCCCCACTGGACATTAAGTAAAATCAGTAGATATCCCATATAATGCTTCTCTTCAATTGTTTCATGTTGTTTTCTTTATTATTTTGTTTCCTTTTTTCCCCTCTATTCCTTTCAAGCCTCTTCCTACCATTTCCAGCTCTCTCCTTCATGGCATTTACAGTCCTCATGCCAACATGGCTTGACAGGACTGACATGTGAACCCTGGGAGCTGCTGTCCGCTTCTACAGGTAGTCAGAGCCAAGCAGAATGCATTTAAAAAAATTAAAAATCAAAATGTCTCTCTCAGCATCCTAGGGTGGCTTCCTGTTCCTCTGTCCTTTCCTTTCATGCCACCAATCTGTAACCAAAATAGGAAAACATCCTTTTTACAGGATATGCAGCAATGCTCTGACCATAAGTTAAGCTACAGAGAAGCTGTCTTGGGTTTGACTAGACAAATACTGTTTTTCCTATCAGACTTGCTTTATTTATGGCATAAACACAGAGGGTCAAATCTGTCATTTTAATATGGGAAGCTATTCTGCACAGCACACAGACACACAAACACTTATGGTATAAAACAAATGTTGTAGCTACATCAGCTTTACTCTCAAAGCGAACACATCTCTCAAGAGATTATATTCTCAAGTATTGCACTGTTGTGGTCTGAAACAAAAGAGTGTACATCTTGTATAATACTAGGGGGTAGCATTCACTTCAGAAGTAACTAATATTGGAATAATAATAATAATAATAATAATAATAATAATTTGCAAAGTGCTGGCTGCCATTCAAAACTCTTCTGAAACCACTCAAACTGCTTGATTAAATAAACAAAGAAACTGTTTGTTTCTTCCCTCTGCTTCCCTCTCTCTGCCAAAAATACAAACCAGACAAACACATTTCTAACTGATGTCATTCTCATATAGCTGCTTGAATTTTACCAATTCCAGAGCCTATTTCAGACAATCTAAATGTTCTCTTAAAGAAATACTCTTTGTTGTGGTATGGTTTATGCTAAACTGTTCCCTTACTAGAACCTGAATTAAACATTAATACCAGATTCTTACTGAATATGAGTAATATAAATTATTCTTCCAGAAATTCAAAGTGGATAAAACCTTGTTTCAAATTATACTTTACATTGATTCCAGATATAATTCTTGAACCTGACAACTGTGTGAGCAGCCTTTCTGCACATTCTCCAAAATACTTTTGGAAAATTCTGTTGTTAAACCCTATATTGCTGCCCTTTTAGGGAGATGTAATGAAAATAAACCTTGAAAAGTGCAGGAGAGATAACGTGGAAATAATAAATGGACCAAAAGAAAGTTCATGTATAATTCAGTTAGAGTACAAACCTTGGGTTGGTGGCTACTGAGATAGCAAGCAACTACAGCATAGTCTGGAATCTACCAGGAAAATGCCTTTCACTATACCTAGTCCTAAATTCTGTGTGCAGAAAAAAAGCAGAGGAGAGATGAAAACCAGCTACAAAGCCTACTGGGAATGAATGCATCTGCTACTTCGAAATACATGTGTTTCTATTTTCCAATTTATATCTTCAACACAGAGCTGGCTTCCGCCTCCTGTCAGCAAATGTTTTCTTTATTTTAAATTGAGAGGCAGTCTGTGTGAGAGAGAATGACATTTTACTGGAGCATCAAGTTTCTACAGCTCTAATTAAATTTAGATCATCTCTGTTATTTTCAGTCGTAGCTGGCCAGATAGCCCCTAAGAGAAAGCTGTTAGAATAGTAATGTCTTGGCCACCAAGTTCATCATGGCTTCATATACCCACATAGAAACCACAAAGCTTCGATACATCAGAAAATTCTATGATAAGTCAAATGTTTTCAAAAGGCCTGTTTCGGATTGCTCACCTGGATTAAGATCTTGCTTTTTAACCAATGGCTTCTCAATTTACATCGACATGCAGTTATTTAGTGGAGTACTGACGTGCGCAGTACTAACAGGTACAGCAGTGCCAGTTTGATCCATTAAGCTCAAATACTCCAGGAAGCACTCATGTCTAGAAATGTGATCCACCAAATCCTGCTCAGCTGCCACCTGCTGTGAGTGACACTTGAGTCCATGAGATGTCCCCACCAATCTTGCTCTCCTCTATGCCCCACGCAGCTTCAAGAGATTCAAGGAGGTTTACAAGTTCTTGTCTTTTCTTCACAAACTTTTTATAAATTATCTTTCTTCTGGCTTTAGCAATAAGATAAATAGTCCACGGGCAAGAGGGCAAAATGTTGATGACCTAGGGTTATGTTTGTTTTGTGTGTAGATGCTCAGAGTTTTCCCAGTTAAATGTTGGCTTTAATTATGCCATCCATCCTCAGTTGGCAGGCACTAGTAATTCACCAAGATATTTCAACAGATTATGTATTCTGCAGGATGTCCTAGTCCCTCATTCAACTGGTGCAATTTGAAGATATTAATGATTTCAAAAATAATTTTATACATATTTAATATTTTAAAATCCCTATCTTTTAAAAGTTATAATCTAAGATGCATCTTAGGTTTATTACATTAAACCGTATTCTTCCTTGTTTCAATTTGGAGGAATTTAAAAAGGAAAACAAAAAAATCTCCACCTACATACTAGAGATTGAGTGAAATTTAATGTTTTCCAATATTTGCTGACAATCTAGCAAAAGGCCATACGGTTTAGAAGGAAGAAAGCAAAACACCCCAGTCACAATAAGAGTTTGTGAGTAATTATATAGGTTATTCCCTAATGCAAACAGAACAAAAAAGTGCTTCCTTAACTGTGTATTCAGGCAGCGCAATTAAGAATATAATGGTACATCCCAAACAAAAAGGAAATATTGCATTTTTTTACAGATTCTTGCCCTCCAGAGTCCTGGTTTTCCATTATTCACATAATGGTTGAAGTCTGTAACAGCTCTGGAGATGGATTTCATTAATGTGATCTTCATTACTTCACTTCTCCTTCTAAGTCCTCCCTTCTCATTAGCTCTGAGAGAGCCAGGGCTTGTTAATGGTCCAGCAGTCATATGGTAGATCAATAACTTAATAAGGGCAAAACTTTAAGTGCAGGGGAAGAGCAGAGAAAGGAGAAAAACACATTTCAAAAGTTACATTTGTTCCTCCTCTGGTAACAGACGTAAATCAAATTCTACCAATGTGAACAGGGAGTTCTGGATCAGGTCCTAAAGCCTACACAAAAATCCAGTTGGATTAGATGATTATTTAGGTTCTAAATCCTGGTGTTCATTTTAACCCTGCTCAGCAGCTGGCAGCAATCCTGGTAGTTTCTAAGGGTGGATAAATGCAAGCTTCCGTAAAAATCTGGTTTAAGTCCATGATCTATCACGAAGTGTTGTATACCACAAGACCTTGCTTAGTACCAGCTGTTTTCACAAAGAATCCTTTCTGCTGAGGAACTTGGAAGAAAGGTCTTTTTTTTTAATATTTCAGTGGGAATTAGATGTGCCAAATGATCTGACAAACTGCATCACAGTGTCTGCTAAGCTGCACGATAATAATACTACAGATATGATGATAATGGTCCACAACAGTGTACATTAGCATATTTTTCTGATCTGATAGGCATCCAACAAGCAGTTATCAGTCAGGAAAATGGTGGAGGATTAAACCGTTAAATATCTTCTAGGTCAAGAAACCCTGTCTTTCCTGCTATACAGAATACTTTGATTGCATGCAACCAGCCTCATAGAGACGAATGGAACTGTGGAACATTTATGGTATCTTTCACCTCCCTGGGTTAGACAGTGTTACTGTGATTTGGGCACATTTGTTATATTTGTTGTCCTTTCCAGCCACAAAAATCAGAAGCCATATCAGAAGAAACCCCATGAGCCTCTAAGTAAATGCAGGGATCTCTCCTGCAGCAGCCAGCTCTAATGAGGAATTGCAACACCAGCCTGTGTATTTCAAAGGCAAAAAATCCAGCAGCTTTCTGAAGAACAACACCCTCATCCCATTCTCAACAGTGCTACAGCCTGACATGTATCATCTGGCTTTTAAGGTTTTCTAGAAGGATACCGTTTGACCTAACCCACTGGAGGTAAATCATTATATGATTTAATAGGCACAAGTGCTTGTTAAAAGCTTTGCCCGAGCAGCCAGTTTTACATCCACAACAAACACATCCTGTGCTATTCTAAATATTCATTTTTCCACATATTGCTTGCTATAAGTTCCCTGTTGGTTTTGACTTAATTACCTTTCTGTGAGCGTCATGCAGTTTTGGAAAAAAAAAAAGACATTAGACTTAGATCACCCTCCTGGTGTGGGAATTTTCCCTATCATATGGTTTACTCCAGCTTTGCTGTATCCAGCACCCAGGGTGGTGGGCTTCTCATTGGCCCCTGTGTACAGAGGCTGCTCTTGTCAAAGGGAACTTTTCTTCCTTAATCCACATAATTCTATCCTCTTCAGCTTCCTCCTCTCAGCTTCTCTCTGAACACTTACAGATTCACCTAAGGGCAGTAGCTCATGCTCTGCCTAAGTGATTTATTTTTCTTCCAACAGATCTAGATTTTCCTGGAATTGTTAAAGCCAACTTTGTTTTAATCAGGACTAATAACCTTCAAATAGTATTTTCTAAAAAATGCATTTACTGACTCTTTAAAGCCACGTATAATTAGAAATATTTCTGCTTTCAACATAAATGGGATTTTTTTTATTATTCCCTTATTTCTGGAGGAAATGTGCATTAATTAATAATTTTAAAATAAAATTGGGATTTTTCTGCTGTAAAGAGCTGCAAAGAATTTTTGGGCTCTTGTTTATGAAATATGTTTTTAGTATTGATATTGTATTCATTTTCCTGGTTTGGTGGCCGTTGGATGCACGCCAATGATAAAAATGCATTCCATTTTTAATATCCACATAATTTTGCACTTTATTTTGAATTTATTACTCATTAATGAACCCAAGTATGTAAAGTAAATAAAACATTCCATAAAACAAGACAAAACGTAATTGCACAGAAAAGGAAGCGGTAACATAAGACAATAAGAAATCATTCAAATTATACTAATTCTATCAATGATTTAAAAAAATTAATACCACAGGGCTATTCTATACTGTGTTTGCATTAAAAGAAATTACATGCCACAGAACAGAGTAACATTGCAATGAATGAGCACCTCTGTGTTTTGGGACAAAGAAACTGACTTCATGCTTTGTTTTGAAAAGCCTTCAGAAATCTACTTGTTAAAATTCATATCCTCTGCAATTCCCAGTGAGAATGGTTAATCTCCCATATCAAGCTCAGGCATGCAAAAAAACCCCACCAACCACAAAGGAAGAACTTAATTTGCTTTTGCTTTATCCCTCTAACTTCAAATCAGTGCTGAATAGTTGCACATTATGTGAATCAGAGCATTTAAAAATAATATTGGGCTTTTTGTTGGACTGATACAGAGTTTTCCAAGACTCACGTTCCACTGAGCGCCTAACATCTCTCATCCATAAAACTGGAATGTTAAAAATTGAAACAAATACTGAAATCTGGAATGAGCAAAGACTGTAAATTGGCAAGCAGAATTGTCATTTGAAACAGAGAAGGTCATTTATTATCTCTCTGCCACAGATGACCCATCTGCACAATGAGGACACCAAACTACCTCTGCACAGGTCTGCAAGGCTTTCCATTTATAAGCCTTTTCAAGGTCCCTAAATATAGGCTGATAAGGAAAACTTCACTACTAAGTCTTTAAGAGGCCAGACTCCGAACATACTAAGCAATAACAGAGCAACTGTGAATACTGTTATGTTTCTTAATAAAGAAAGAAAGCTTTCTTCCAGGTGTCACTGTTTATGATTTATCACTGATATTTAGAAACTGCTTGTGTGTCCAGAAATTCAATTTAAGAAGCAATAATTTAAAAGGCAGCCATGAGAACAGCAAGGGGGCTTTAAACTGAAAAAACATCTATTTTCTTGTAAGGCATTAGATGTTTATCTGCCTTTCACACATCTGTCTGAAAATTCCTTTGTTATTTTCCACCAAGCATTGTTCAGTTACACTGTTATTAAAAGAACTGGATTATAAGAGTGGGCAGGTAATTGAAGAATGGGGTCTGTCCTGTTAGCCCAGAAGCAAAGTGCTATGGACTGGCTGGCACAGTCTAGCATTGAGGAAAGTCGTGGTTGAAGTAAAAGGGAGTAAGATCAGCTTATGCCAGACTCCTCTGCAGCTGTGTTCTTCTTGGGAAAGGAGGCCATTTAAAAAGCTGAAGAATTCACAGCAGTGACACAGGTGGCCAAATAAATTTAAAAGTTTTCCAAAATTTTATGCAGACATGAGGAGCTATTAGTGGTTGCCTTAAGTCACCTTTTGCCCTTTGAACCTGCCCCTGGGCTCAAATTAAGCATATTTAAATTGCCACCTCCCAAAATCCCTCCTCAAAAGCATTCTAATAACTCTCAGGATAACCTCTGATGGTACACACTGCAATAGGGAATGTACAATTCACTGGTGACCTACAGGCACACACTTCTCTGTGTACTGCAAAACAGAAGAAGCAAGGGGAGAAGAATTTAAAAAATAATTAGGTTTGCATTCTCTTCTCTCATCCTGCTCTTACCAAATGAAAATTTGAAGAAAAGTGCTCCATCCTGATCTACTATAAATACCTTTATCCCTCCAGAGAGGGCATCTGAAAGCTCTTTAATGACAGAATTGTGTTTTCAAAAAGTACTGTCTCTTTACAAACAAAACACCTAAATAGCAGTTGTTTCTGGGTTTTTTGACATGTTCTTCTTATTATAAAAAAGCCCCAAATGAAAACATTCAAACAAGGAAAAAAAAACAAGTAACTAAAACTCAAACCAAATACTCCACTAAATACATATGATTTGCTTAATTGTGGAAAAAAAAAGGGGATGGAAATAGAAGATGAAATAAGAAGGGAAAGGAAAACATGAGAGATGAGTTAACTTTCAGAAACCAAGCTGATTAAAACCCTGGACAAAACACTGTATTTAGAATTTGCTATTTTTGCCCTTATTCAGGGGCAGCAGAGTTATGCCTGCACTTCAAGAAGCTTCAGAAGATCATTTTGTTTAATAAGCTCAAAGATCCGAGAAAAACATTTGCTGGGAAAAATACCAGAGGAGCTTGGCTTTCAAAGTGATTCAAACACAGCTTTTTACTACAAAGTGTCTTTTCAATTAGGATGCTAGGAATCAGAGGAGGATAAGATGTAAGGTAATGAGGGCAGGCATGACACGGCAGCCTTAGGGCTCCGTGGGATTTTCCTTCAACATTTGATTCAGCCCCTTGGAGAAACCTGCAGTGAATCTGATAGCTTCCTTCTCTTCCCTCATGCCTCAGCCTTCAGGTCTTGTGTGCTCTGTCACATCTTTGCATCTATTGTGCACACACCAGCACAATTCTAAAGCTTTTGTTTCCAGGAGTTCTCCATTTTACTATTTAACAAAATAAAACAACGTAAAGAACACGAGGCCAGGCCTGTTTCTAGTCACTAGAAGATTAAATGAGGAAGGGAGAGACCATCTGAAAGTCTCTGTGTTAGAAACATCAAGTAATGACCTTTATTACTAATGACCTAGGCCCTCCAGCAATGAACCTAGACAACACTGATTAAGAGAGAAGCCTGCTGCTTTTTACAGGCATATAAAATAAAAGGAGCCTTTGTGTTAATAGAAAGGAGTATGACACAGAAGGAAATGTAAAAATGAATGAGCTATAAAAAGAAGGGATTTTTCCTCCTCTGTGGAAGACAATAAGAAATTAGTCTAGAGATATAAAATCTTGAATCATAGTTTCATACACCATTGCAGAAGCAGATCTTTACAAGATAATGTTAAGAAAATCCTTTGCTGCAGAGCTGCAGAAAATAGACAGTAACTTCCTTCCAGGTGTGGTATAGAACAGCAACTTGTTCTTAAAAAAAAAAATCAACTGCCTCCCTTAAATAACTCATCCTAAGGGGGTTTTTGCATCATATGCTCATTTAAAAAAAAATGTAATGGAAATCTTACCTATTTCTATTAACAATGTAGTTAAACCTTCCGAAAGGCCTGTCTTCCTTTTGTTATACAAATACCAAGTCCTTAGACTGGAAGAAAGTTGTGAATAGTGACAGGACATGAATGATTGTTACAAGACAACTGTTCTGGGAATATATCTAATCTATGCCATTCCCAGCTCCACACCATAGGAGCACTAATAACAGATAAATCTTTTTATTATTAAACAGTTACAGCTCAATGCCATAAGAGCCTGAGCATTCATGTTCACCTTTATGACAGGCAGTAGATGTAGCAAGGGAAATTAGAAAAGCATGTTACAAAAAAAAATTGTGGAAAAAGATGACAGAAGAAAAGAAAGGCTGCAAACAACAGGGAAACTCCAGAAAGATAAAGTGGATAACAAGTGACAGCTAACATCAGAAGGCAAGAGTACTCACTTGTCCAAGACAATCTGGGGTTTACCAGCTGATAAGGAAGAACACAAACTCCCCACTAGCATCATCTGGCTACTTCTAATGCTATTACTATATGAAACTTGGGAGATCCCAGGTGATGGTAAATTATGAAAACTTTCTTTGTTTTATTGGCAATGCAATCAAAATATTTGGTGTTCTTTTCAGGCGAAGAGGGGATCCTCATTCTTACCACAAGCAAAGGGATTTCAGCCTGGAAGTTCAGCTTAAATTATTGTAAACCAACTTGGTTCTACAGCTAGTCTGACATCTTTCATGAATAACTATTTTTCACTCTAAAATTGCCACTCATTAAAACTAAATGAGTTCATGAGTATGGGTTGACTTGCATTATATACTATGCTTCGCTTAAAACATTCATTTTTAAATTTTTTTTATATTCAACACAAACTTTTATTTGGATATTTAAGCTCTCTACAGTCTGGAAAAGGTTGATAACCTGAAAAAAGAAATTTCACTTCAATTTCAAAATAATAATTTTAGATGCATGTATCCAGAATAATTTATGTAGTCTGCTACTCCAAAAACTTCAGCACTTGCTAGCTTTCCTACCCATTATGCCACAGCCTTCAGAATAGCATGTAGAGCAGCCAAGTGTCAGGCTGAGTGCAGAGCTCTGATAAAAGAGGCCAGGAAATCTCAGGGAGCTCACAGCTGCGGTGGCAGAAAACACTGAAGTGCCAAAGGGAGAAATGAATTCAAGTACAAAGTCGCTGCAAGTTTAAACTCTCAAGAGAGAATATAAAGTAATCAGAGCAGAGCAAGTTGTCTGCTGAAATACTCAACCTTTCCTTGTCAGGCTGCTATTCTGAACAAACACCACCCAGGTCAGAAAACAGCGTTATCACTCAGCTCTGGCTACCATCCCTAGCACAGCTGTACCTCTGAATTTCCTGCAAGGGATCTTCTTTTTTCAAATACAGTGATGCTACTTGGCAGATGGGCAACACATCTGCCTTCTGACCAAGGTAAAACCAGTAGTTTACAGACTCCTGTGAGTTCTGTTTCCTTTAGAGAGTCAATCCAGTCTCTCACACAGCTGTAAACATCCTACTCCTTTCAGTGACCTCCTGATGATGTACAAACACCTGCTGAGCTCAATGGTGACCCAGACTCAGGCTGTCTGCTTCAGCTGGGTGTGTAGGACAGGACTTGGGGTACACATTCCCTCAGCTGATAACCTACTTATCTTTAAAGGTATTCACAGCGGGATTCCAATGGCTTCTACTTAATATCCAGGGTAGACAATTTCTTCAAAATAGTTTCTTGCAGAAACAAAAACAAAAAAGCAGGTTGAGATGTACCAAACTAACTGGACCAATCTAACATGAGAAGGGATACTCCAAACTGACTGTACAACTTTGAGCTAATCTAATTTTTGTAGTCAGACTAGTTTTCTTTTCATCTGGAATAATTCTAACAAGTTGGAAAATAATTTTTAAAGAAAAAACAGAGATCTTAAACATTTCATTTCCATTGAAAACAAGTATTTGAACTGATGGCCAATTGAAATCAATGTCATTTGCTGATAATCCCTAGTTCTTACAGTTGTAAAAGTCTGATTACACAGTGTATTGAGTCTGACTGAGGTAAAGCTCACAGCCCTTACGGTGCTGTGCTTTGCATTGGTAGCTGGACGGGTGTTGATAACAGACCAGTGTTTTGGCTACTGCCAAGCAGCGCTGTCCCTCTGACATTCCTTCCCCCACCAAAGGGGATGGGAGTGGGCGAGATGCTGGGAGGGGACACAAGCAGGCCAGCTGACCCAAATCAGCCAAAGGGATATTCCATTCCATATGATGTCAGCTCAGGTATATAATCACAGGAAGAGAGGAGGAACTGTTACACGTGCTGAAGCCCTGCTTGCCAGGAAGTGGCCGAACATCGCTGTTGATGGGAAGTAGAGACTGATTCCTTTTTTTCCTCTTTAGCTCTTGCACGCACAGATCTCCACTTGTTTCTTTCTTTTTCCTGTAATAAAACTGCCTTATCTCATCCTGCTGGTTTTTCCTCCGTCTTATTCCCTCCCCTGTCCCAGTGGGAAAGGGAATGATAGAGCAACTGAAGGGGCACCTGGCACCCAGCCAGGGTCAGCCCACAACAGTCTCTTTCGGCGCCAGAACAGGGACCAGATAAAGGCAGTTTTATATATATCTATATATATACATGCTGCATGCTCTAGTAATTATCAATAGTAGCTCTCAAGTAGTAAGCTCTTGTGTGGCACACAGCCTTCGGCAGCCACACTGCTTATCTTTATTTTGCTAAGTTTGGGAACATGTTGAAACAAAGACTATGAATGAATATAACTCCTTCTCTCTGCCCAGGGTGAATTTGAATATGGATGATCTTTTACTGCAGGCTCCCATGGTCATTGCCAATCCTTATATAAGCTTCCTGATATTATTAATAATAGTAGCCAACACCATTGCTGCATTATTGAATTCATGGAATTTGTCATCACCCTGGTACAGAGGGAAACATCCCTTGCATGAGGAGCTGTTAAAATCTGCCCTGAGGTACCCAGTTCCTGGGCGGAAAGGTGCATGGAGGGATTTGGGCAGGTTCCTAGGGCAGTTAACACCTCCCACTGCCTGGGAGTTTACTACCAAAGAGGTAAACAACCCTAACAAACTGGCCCGTGTTGTCTGAGAGAAGGGTGCCTTGTTTGTTCCCAGGAATGCGAGCAGCTTCTCGCCCTGTACTGGGGGCTGGCCGGGGCCTACCAGGCCTCTGTCCAACACTCTCAGAGGAATGTAGTTGAGGCAGGGACCCAAACTGTGTTTGAGGACACT
>VZRQ01005771.1:102828-248099 GCA_013397975.1 Machaerirhynchus nigripectus | reverse complement strand
GGGGAGGAGAAAGGAGGGGAAAGGGAAAAAAGGGGAAAAAAAGGGGAAAAAGGGAAAAGGAAAGACATAGTAGGCTAGTGAATTCCCAGACCCTCTGCCACCAGAACTATTTGTCACACCAAATTGTGTCACACTGGGCAATCGTATGTGAACTGAGCATGGAGACATTTGGACTGGTTAGAGAGGAAACATTTTCTTCATGAGAACACTCAAGCAGTGGCACGGGTCCCCAGGCAGGTTGTGCCATCCTTGCAGGTTTTCAAAATCCAGGAGAATAAATGTCTGAGCAACCTGGACTGACCTCACAAGTGACCCTGAGGTTAGACTGGAGATCTTCTGAGGCCCTTTCCAACCTAAGTTATCCTCTAATCCCTGTGGTCAGAGGACAGTCACAGAAGTCTACTGGGTGAAGATGAAGATTAAGGAATTTTTGAGACAGTTATCTTACATTTTCCAACACCGGAAAAGCTGTTGTGCTCTGTCCAAATCTGGTTGCTACTGAAGGTAGTTTTTGCACGTTTTTGTGTGGGAATTACTGGAAGTTTCTGAGGCAGCAGTCCTGAGCACCCATACTTAAGAAACAATACTTGCTCTGCAGAAGTAGTGACAACTAATTAAAAACCAGAACAACCAACAAATCCCCAAAAAACTACTCAAAAGAATCCATAGAAAAACCAAAAGACAGTTCTTCACTCTGTTTAAGATGATTAGTATGCTTCAGAGAGTAAACGAAAAGGAAAAAAGAATAGCATACTATCTCCTTAAAATTGCTGAATAACACTTTTACTTTTCCTCTTTTCTTAATGTATTCAACAGTCACATTTTCTACCTACTCTTAAATAGCATTCTGTGTGAAATAACAGATAATAAAGATATTTTCAAATAATATAAGTTTCTTTTTGTGGTAATTCTGAGAAATACAATGAAATGTGCCCTTAAGGGAAAACTACCAAAGACTAGAGATGCAATTAAATTTCCTCTCTCTGCTGAAACTTGTAGAACACTAAAAAGAAAGTATTTTCATGTTTACTCTTCTCTTTAAAAATAAAATATTATACCTACTTCAAATATTCTCCCTTAAAACTCCAGCACAAGAGTTGCCATCAGTACCACTGCTATTTCTAGCATTGCATGATCAATTCAGAGATGCAGGGACACAATATCTCAGCTGATATACCAGGGCCAAAACTCCCAGTGAGGGCATTCACTTCAAATTATCTCCATCTCTCTATAAATAGCATGCCTGCAAGAGGAGAGGGCAGGGGAATTCATTTCCTTTCACTCACCATGTGTCTGCCTTGTCTCCTAAACTAAGCTGTTTAGATAAAAGACTCTCTTATACTATCCAGTAACATAGAACACAGCACACGAGGACTTGAATCCTATTTGGGATATATACCTGCCACATCTAGACCAAAGGGAAAAAAAAATCAGCTATAGAGAAAATATAGTTAGATGAAACAGAAGCTTTCTCACCATAGAGATGGTTTTGCAATGGTAAACAAATTTCTATCAAACCATAGGCCATTTTTCCCTTGTTTCGCTAGACTGCATAAAAAGAGGATTTCCTGCACCTTGTCATTTTTAGATGTTCGGCTCAGAACCTCACAGAAGAAATGACCGAATTTGATGAGGCCTCACAAGTACTGTAAACAAACTTTGCTTCAGTGAAACTTTATGATCCACATAAGAATAGGCAGTACAATGGCAAAGATTACGTTGGCTTCAGATGCTACATCCTGAGGCTACTTATTACAACACATGGGAGAAGGAGTGGGAAAAAGGAGAAATACCTGAGAACAGGATTCATGTATTTGGTGAACTGTTTTAAACCAATGCTAGAGAGTGCTAAGGAGAGGGATGATGCCTCATCCAGATTTTAGGTTGACTTCCATGAGAAATTCCCAGCTATGTGCCTGCTTGCAGAGTTCAGCCCTTTGCATCAGAAGTTAATTCCTGAAGAAAGAAAGTGTTAGTCACTCTTCCTACACATCCTTGTAGGGAATACTTCCACATTCATTGGAAAGGAGAGATCCTGTTTTCTTCCAAATGAGTGCTGTAAACAGCAGCACTATGGGGTGATTGTCTTTCTTTCCCTCTGGCCTAATTAATATACAGGCAACTGACCTTTACCAAGGCCTCTCCCTCCAGGTTATTAAGCAAGTGACGAAGGCAGCGAGGCCAGGCACAGCTCCACTATAGCCAGCCCAGATCTGCAGATTTATCAGCTCCTACAGGCACTGTGTGAGCATGGCTGAACTGCTGGCAGGCATTGACCCAAGTCATTCAGAGCTCGGCATCTCACTCGAGGCATGACAGAGGCAGCTCAAGTACATTTACACTGCCTTCTAGAAAATAGATCATCATCATACACAAGACGAAGCAGAGAAATTCGACCTAGAGCAAGGCCAGATCTGGGCTGTTTGCCCTTCAGATGAAGCTAAAAATTCTTGCTGGACCTGTGCCATGCATTGCAGAGTCAGCTCGGCAGAATGAAGAACCAGTACACTCAGGAGTGCCTGAATTACCTATGACTCTCTAGGTTATTTTTGCCCTCCATTTTTCCAGATATTAACAGTATTTGCCTCTGTTAGATTTTATACACAGTGGAAAAACCTTCTTCAGAAGAAATAAAGAAAACCCTTCCCAAAAATTGCTTTTCTTTTAGGAGATGGGATTTTCTTATGATTGGGAAAGCTTGGTTCAAACCATTTCTCTAAGACTGGGTGACCAGTAGTTTTATAGCCAGTCTATCACATCCTAAATGTGTGCCTAGCTGTGTTTCAGCAGGAGACAGCAGCTATCCCAGTGGTTAGATAGTCCATACTCCTCAACACACAAGTATGCCTCTTGACAGGCACAGCTAGGTACTATCTCCCAGACTACAATATGGATGGTGCAGTAAAAAGCAAAACTGGTTTTTGAGACCCTTCAGATGCAAGCACAGAGTTGCTTTGTCACCATGAGAATAGGAGCAAATGGCTAGGAAACTGCATGTCTACAGGATTCACTGGCCATGTAGTAAAGGCAAAAAATTCAAAGTATCAGAATTAGGGATACAAGACACCTCTGCCCCCCCCTGGTTCTTTAGACATGGAAATCTACAGTATAGTTAGGCTTCAGCAATTAAGACTGCTGTAAATATGTAACTAACTTTTAAGAAAGAAGTCTAAAAGCATGGTCACCGCAGTAAGAGTACTGAACAGCCAAGCTCTTGCTCCAGCTCTGATTCACACTGCCTCTGCAGATACTTCTTATTTCTCATTTATCTGCCTCTGGTTTCTTCATCTGTAAAGGGACGGTAGTACTTGTTCTATGAAGGTGCAGGAAAATCAGTACACAGTTAGTACTTGTAAAGTTTTTGGTGCAAATGAACCACTTGCTTTTTCTCCATAGTTTACGCTAGCGTGGGTCTCATCTGAAGTTGTGCCAACAATGCATGTGCAAAAATTAAGGAGCTATGAAGAACTGGTGAGGCTTTATTTAGATGATGACCACCTGAGGTCAGATCTGTGCAGCTAACCCACCTAACTGTGCACAGGAGGACACTCCATGTTGTAGACACCTTCACTAGGCTTCCAGAAGATGGAGAACTTACAACTGGAACATGTTCAGCAGAATACCAGTGAGATGGTTCCAAGTGTGAGGAAAGGCTGAGGAAAGCAGACTTGTCCAAGATGGAGAAGCAAGGGCTTTGATGGAATGTAACAGCAGACTTGAACTGAACTACAACATCTTTCAATAACCTTTCTTACCCTGTCAGCTGAGACTCACTGCTCATCTAATGCCCAGAGGCAACACTTCACAGAGGAGTAGTGGGGTGCTGGTCCACATGAGCCTCCCCCACTGTGTCATAAGATAAGATACCACATCTTCAGGTGTGATGGGGGAGCTGGAGGTGCCTGTCTTGATCAGTGGCTTCACAATATCAAAGAGAAGTTTAAGCAGAGAACAAAACAGGGCCTCTCGCCAAACCTCAGCCTCATACCCATAACATCGAGCACCAAAGACAGACTCTGTTCTTAATCAGCTCTGTGTGCGTGTGTGTGCACCTTGTCATATTCCTGCTTGTATCATACAGACATGAAAAGAAACAAATTCTTATGATTTCATATAGAGATTTTACTTCATAGGCTCCTGGCAAATGTCTCCTCAGTTGGAGGGGAAAAAAGGAAGAAAAATTCTTCAAGTCATCAGCTTTACACACATCTTATTATAGCAGCTTCTGCAGTGAAATTCATGCATGCTGATGACAACGCTGGAACACACACATGTCATCTGAGCTGTTTATAGCCATTCTTTAATTTAATGCATCTCATCTGCCAGGTTTTCTTGCAGGTTTTGTCTGCTTTACCATGTTACCATTTAAGCCTTTATCTATAAATCAAACCGAACTATAAACCACTTTGTCATCTTTTGTTTTGCAACAGATGTACAGCAAGCACAGACTTCTCCTGAATAGGAAAAGATGTGAACACAAACACAGGCTGGGATATGCACAGAAACTCAAAAAAAAAAGTGTGGTTTTCTTACAGATAGTCAATGGTACAGAAGGATGACTATTAAAATAATGAGAGGTAGAATAAACCAAGATTATAACAGTCTTTAGATCCTCTCTATAAACAGGGCAAGGATATTAATCTGGGGGAGTGAAACAGAGAAGATTTAGAGTGGAACTGTTTTCAGAAGGCTCCTAGAATATGGATACTGAAGTGGCAATTCAGTTGCATAAAAGAATAACCTGATACAGATTTCTACTATGTTAATAAGATTTCAATGGCAAGCTCTGATATTCAGCAACACACTTTGACCATTCCAACACCCTGTCATGACTCCCGTGACACCATTACTACTGAGAATATCCTAAGTGTAGCTACATATCTTTTGTTCTCCAAAATACACAACTTAACCAATGTCCAGTTCAAATGGCTTCAGAACATCTGCCTTGGTGCTGGTGGAAAATTTTTTCTCTACAGTACAGGATGCCAGGTTTTTTAGGTTTTCTTGCATTCTTGATGCTATTAATTGCATTTATTATTAGCACTCCTCCTCTGGAGGGGTTGAGTTGATCCAAAATACAAACCACAGTTTTCTCCCAGCAAAATGGGGGTGCTAAGGTGCAGTGCTGTAGACAAAGATCAGTCTGGCTGGCTTTGGCACAGACAAAATTCAAACCAAGAGTGTGGCACACAAGGTCAGATATCTTAGTAGATGGCTTGCATGACCCAGTGTATCTCATCCGTCCTCAACTAAGAAAGAAAGAAGAAAAGGGAAGGGAGGGGAGGAAAAAAAGATATGTCTATAGCAAAATACATATTACAAAAGCAAATAGAAGCTATAATTAGGAATTTTCAGCAATATCCCTGATGACAGGAATAGTCATTAGGGATAGTATACTCAGCAAAAATCAGAATTGGCAATTAATTTATCATCTTTCTTTACTCTAACAAATTACTTAAAATAGAAAGTAGCATGTACATTTTTATTTGTACTTTCATGCCCCATCCAAGTTCCAGTCTTCTCTAAGACTGTGTGCCAACCGCTAGAAATTTCCAGAAGACTCAAGAAAACGTAATCCTGACAGGAGACTTGGGCCAGACAAGAAATTCATGACAAATACACAAGACATCCATACAATCAGATTTCTATTATTCCCAAAGCCATGAACTGCTATTCCCATATGCATAAATTTGTACTCAGACCATTAGACTGCTAGAAAAAAATGCCTAATTTCTCATCTCCCATCTCCATCTGATATTTACCACCATAACCCTTTTAAGACCTAACTTAGATAATTAATTCATCTGCTGACAACTTTTCCTCCTCTATACAGGAAATAATTTAGCTAGAGATTTTTGAAAGAATGTAGGACACTTTGAAGTTTTCCAGAAAGCAAATCAAAACAAAAGCCCACACCTCCTTCTGTAAGTAAGGTTCTGTAACCTCCTCCACTTGACTTGCCTATGGGGAACATATTCATATCCACGTTTCCTTTCAGCCCAGGAGCTGTATATTTGCTACATATTTTACTCAAAAATATAATCCAGTTATCAACTGGAAAAATTCAGAGAGGTGTGGGGGGGAGGCACATATTTGACTGATGAAAATTAATCTTGGATCTAAAAATGCCATTCCAAAGTAAAACTTAATCAGTTGAAATTGTTACACCAAAAGTCTGAGCTTTGACTGTATTCCCCAACAAAAACTTGTATTCTCTAAGAAATCCTCACCAAGGTTACACCACTGGCTTCTCCCAAGACTGTCCTGGAAATCTGATGGTACACTTGGATTTTACTGGATTCTGATAGCAAGTTGGTGCTGGAAAAACTTGTTTTAGAGATGCACTGATTCCAATATTTTTTTCCTAACTATTTAAGAATCCTAAATCTAATCTGGAGTTGCAAAGCAGATTTAAAATTCAACCTTAAGACAGTTCACCAGGCACAGCAAAGTAGGTCCATGCCTGTGCATTTCCTTCTTTCAGATGAACGGGATTTCTTTCAGAGTCTAATGCAGTGCTCTGGTTTTCTTCAAAACCCACAGTCCGGGCAGCCAACTCATTCTTGCCTACGTGGGCAAATGAAGAATTCAATCTTGTATCTTAATTTCCTTGCTTTTAAAAATACAGTCTTATGACTATGTGACTGCAATTTGGTATACATTTTCCTCCGAAATTAGTTTAAATTTGGCAAAATATTTCCTTTAAATTAAATAATTGTGGTTTTGATAGAGCTGTCTGAGATTTTTCAGCTCTTACACTGTATCAGTCTAATCAGAATCAGAAACATTTATTTGGGACATTTTGCCTCTTCCTTAATTAATTTTAAAATCATCAGTGTGCAAGGGGGAAAAAAAATCTGTATATTTTTCATGTCAGTACTTGTGAAGTTATGTTTAGTTTTGCTCACTTAAACCTAAAGCAAAAGATATTCCAGTCCTGAGTATTGAGAATTTTTTTTAAATTTATTTATTTAAATTTAGTTGCAGCCAATTATGACCACAGAAGACAGAAGCTATTTTTGTCACAGGGTACTGCAACTGGGGATTGAAATCTGATTCTGAAATAAGCAATATTTCATGTTGGTGGGTTTTAATGCCAAAAATACTATAGACAAACAGTATTTATTGTACTTGTAATTTCTCTGGCCAAAGTATTGTTTAGGCTGAAACAACATCAACACCATGCAAAATTTTGTTGTCCAGATAGTGATTGTAATTTTACAGAACAAAAAGCTAATGATTCTAATCTTACAGTCAGACCAATGTCTGAACAGTTATCAACAGTTTTGGGGGCTTGCATGTGTTGCACAAGAGCTCTAACAACATTTGGTGCTTGCCTCCTATAATCAAGCTCTTAGGCAATATTTACAGACATGCTAAAGATTATTCAGATTTTGAATAAAAGCATCTCTGAGTGTCCAAGTGAACAGAGTAATCATGCTTATAATTTTACCCCAGGTATTAATTCGTGTGTTCCCGAGTGCCCTAAGCATGAAACACATTTTTCTAAAATGGAGGTCAAGTTGAATATTCAGGGCTTGGGACATGGTTTAAGTCTTGCTAGAGAACTAGCTGTGAGCACAAGGCAAGAAGGCACAGATGGAAGAAACAGCCAGCCCAGTAGGGAATAGGAACTCCGGTGCCTGCAGCTATCCAAGCCGGGCATGCAGCAGCAGCCACTGCCATACCAACCACCAGTGCTGATCTGAATGAAAAAATGGAGCACTCTGGAACAAGGGGGAAATGAGAGAAAAACAGAGATAACAATTAGCCTAATACTTACTTGATTACAGAATGAAAAAATATCACTTTAAAAACAAGATGTTGTCACTGAACTGAGAAATAGAAGCTGCCGGTCTCTGTAGGGTTCAATTAAAATGCTTCAAGCTTTGCTTTCAGACACTGTGAGATGCCTGCTGGTAAGAGGCTCTTGTTGGACTTTACTACATCTGGAAATTCTGCAACCAAGCCATGACAAGACATGATACTTTTTCTGAAGAGAATGTTTTCTTTTATTTTCTCAAAGCTCCAGAGCACAAGTCAATTAAGACACAACAGAAGCTTCTCAAATTGAGAGGTCATACTGAAGGGCAGCTTACAGCACAGTAGAACAGATAATCATCTTAAGTACTTTGCAAAGCCTCAAAACAGGCTTCTCTGGCTATCCAAAGATCAATAAAATGTGCCAACCCTCCAGCCAAGCCAAGCATAATTCACTGGAAAGTTATTACTGTGCAAAAAGAAAAAGAAAACCTTATTAGGCTGAAGAGCTTCATTTAGGAATGCAGCTTTCACAACAGCACAGAGATCAGAAATACCACCCTGTTTCCTGGTTTCAGCTAGGATAAAGTTAATTTTCTTCCTGATAGTGGTATAGTGTTGTGATTTGGATTTGGGATGAGAGTCAATAATGTTTATAACACACTGATGTTGGGGTTGTTGCTAAGCAGTGATCAAGGACTCTTCAGCTTCTCACACTGTCCTACCCGTAAATAGGCTGGGAGGGCACAAGAAGCTGGGAGGGGACACAGCCTGGATAACTGACCCAAACTGATTAAAAGGATATTCCTTACCATACCATGCCATGGTCAGTATATAAATAGGGAGAAAGATGCCTGGGGGGCACTGCTCAGGAACTGGCTGGACATCTGTTGGTGGGCTATGGATAATTGCATCGTACATTACTTGTTTTCTATATTCCAATTCTTTTATAGTTGCTGTTGCTTTTCTTGTTATTATTATTATTATTCTTTCTTTCCCTTACTCTTCTGTGCTATTACATTGTCTATACTTCAATTCACAAATTTTACTTCTTTTTTTCATTCTCTTCTCCATTCCCCTGGGGTGTGAGAGGAGCTGTGGTGTGCAGCTGCCTGATGCATGCACTTGTATACAACTCATTCTATGCAGTTAACATTGTTGTAAGGTGTATAATATTGGTCTTTTTAATAAAAGACTCACAGAAGGACATCAGACTGGGGTTTCTAATTCCCACCCGCCCCCCCAATCTGTCTTACTTCTATAGGTTTTGTAGCCAATTTTGCCCTTGATTAATTATGCATAGCTATCTCTGAAACCAATCAGCAGATTTTGCATCTATATATATGGCCAAAGGCAAGAGAAAAGGCATTAGTGTTGAATTTTTAGAAGTATACAATACACACTCCTTTTGTCTCATTCAAGCTGAAGAAAATTTCAGCATTGACTTTCAGCAAGGAGCACAGATAAATCAATTGCAAATGCTTAGGAAAATCCCATCCCTAATTTGCATGTATTGCTGGTAGCACAATATCAATACCACAACAGGGAAAACAGATACAATTCTTGGGCCTGTTGCTTGTCCAGGATACAACTTCTGCAGAAAGCTACAGCACTACTAAAGAAAGCCAGGCTGAACATGGGCAACCAGCACAAAAACCTTGTTTCACACATATTTTCCAAAGCATCATAGCTGACAATACAAGTAATCCTTTCGAGGAATACTACTCTGCACGATATTTTTCAGTATCCTCTATTTTTCTCCAACAAGGGGTTCAACGCTAACCCATGCAGACAGAAACACCTCATACCTTCCCAAGAGTGCAAAACAGTGTCCAGCAATGAGCATAATTACTGTGCCTCCACATACCCTAAAGGAATCTCAAAATAAAGCAATGACCCAGTTTCACGCTTCATGCTTTTCAGTTATTTAGTATTTCCTGGAGCTCAGTAATCCATGTGCTGTGAAACTTTTTTAAATCTGCTCTTAGTATTTCAAGGTGCATAATCATTAACACCTATTGTGCATTGGGCCTAAAACCCTCTAATATTCCAGCAACTCTGGTATCTTCTTTTAACACAACTTTCAGATGCAGCATGGCTTGTAGCTTGAAGTAATTTAAATAACATTATTTTTATTTTTCTCTCTTTTTTTAACTTAAAATTTCCATTAGGTTATAATTCAATATGTTAGTGAAGGAAACTACCTTTCAATTAAACTCTAATCTAGCTGGGTCACTTTAGCTCACTGATGAGGATTGTCTAGGCCGAGATTATTGCCTGCAAGTGTAAATGCTTCCTTGCCTGCTCTGCTTACAGCTCTCTCTTGTGCTGAGAGCTGACCCAGTCTGGACACCAGCTCTGCAGTGGTTCATTCATCACTTCTTGTTAACCAGTGAACAGCAGTTTGTTGCTCATTGTGATCCAAGCTCCAAGCCCTTTTCTATCCAGTGACAAATTCCACCATCAATCCCATACTGGCTAATGAAATGTACTTGCCTTTTCGGTGGTACTGTGTCACAAAGCCTTCCTGAAGTCATAATACTTTATATCTTTTTCTTTACCCTGTCAAGTCTCATCGAGCATCTCTCCTTCTCAGAGAAGTTAATTGGATATGTGAAGCACGACCTTCCTTTCATTAACCTGCACTGACTCCCTGTATCTGTCCAGCTTTTCCCCAACTTTATTTTAATTACTGGCTTGAATCTTTCCTAATTCAAAGGTTACATGTGCACATAAGCCATTTTCTCATTTATCTTCTAGTTCTTTGCCAGCTAAAAGCTTTACATCATGTGAATCCACAAATGATAACTGATCAACACTTGAGGAATCTCCCTTTTCCTATTCCTATGCATAAACACACACACTCTCCAAAGAAAATAAATAGGGGAAAAAAAAAAAAGCAAAACACTTTTTCTTTAAACTCTGATAACATAATTTAAGCTAAAATAAATCTTATTTATGTTGAATTAGCAGATAATCAATCTAATTTTCTCAGCAGGTCAACATTATGTTACAATCCTGGCAGTTAAATTACCTGCTTGGCCAATATCTCTCCAAGGTTTTCAAGAGTTCAGATTCTATAGCACATCAGCAGTGTGTCATACAGGAGAGTCAAAGCTTCAAGGATTAAAAAGAAAACTGTTCGGACCAAGTGAGCATATTTTGATTAAACCACACTCCACAGAAGTCTGTTATTGCATTTGCCAAGAAGTTGAATTCTGTATCTATATTAAGATACTTTAATAATGCAGCTTCATCTACTTTAATGCTGTACAACCAGCAAATCTAATTAGCTTCTGGATATTGTACTTGTGGAACATAAATCTGAAATTTAGTAAACTTCAGTGCTGAAATCACCAACTTAGATATTTAAGTTTCTACCTTCAGCTTTCGGTATGCAAAGCTTTGTAGACTTGTATCACATTTAAAACTCATCTCAGTTCTACAGTTTTATCTGTTTTCTACTGTCCTTTCATATCTTGAGATCCAGTTGACATTTTCACAAGATTTACTGAGGTTTTATCTATCCTATATGATTATTAGGAAGACATCTGCAGTGCTGGGCTACTATGGCTGTAGGAGAAACATTGCAAGAACTGATTGTTTTGATCTAAGGACTGGATCAAATCTCTCTATATTTTCAAAGCCAGTACTCCACAGATCCAGTATTCCTTAAGCCAGGCTCCAAAACTGTTTTTATTATTAACAAAAAACCACCAAAATAAAACACAACATGCCCTAAACTTTGCATTTAAATTCAAATTATAATACCCTTACCCTGCTCTCTACCAGGCTTTTAAATCTTCCTTATGTAAAGAGGTTTCCCAGAACTGGAGTTTTTCTCATTACTATTTCTACTTAGAAGCAAAATGAAGCCAAAAGTCTTCCAGGAGGTTTCATTATGTCCTCTGTTTTCATCAACTGATACTTGAAAGTGTAAAGCTGTGTGGAAGACTTTATTTTCCCAACTACCCAGCAAGCCACATGAAATCATAGAGTCACAGAATAGTTTGGGTTGGAATGGACCTTAAAAACCATTTAGTTCCAAACACCCTGCCATAGGCAGGCATGACTTTCACTAGACCAGGTTGTTCAGGGCCCCATCCAGCATGACCCTGAACACCTCCAGGGATGAAACATCCACATAATGTCAAAAATAAAATAATGTTTATGATTCAAACCACCAAGCCTCCAAGCCTCCTTGCCAATCTGAGTAGTGAACATTGACTTTAAGAAGTCATTGTTTCATAAAAATAGACACATCTGTGAAAAGATTCCTCATGGCCTTATAGCCCCACAGTGCCTGCAGTCTCCTTCATCAACCTCTTGCTCCTTGTAATTTACATTTATATAGCCATTTATTATTCATATTTACATCCTATGTAATTTTCCTTTCATTTTGGATCTCAGTTTTCTTGATAATTTCCTTGTATTTTTTCTTTTGCCTCCTATACCTTCTCTTGTAGCAGTAACACCTCTGATTTATCCCAAGGGATTTCTTGGAAATCAGGTATTAGCTCTCAGTTGGAATTTTTTGGCAAAACAATTTTTTTTTTTAAATTTTAAACATGTTGACGGAATTTCTCCTGGTCTTTAATTCCTTCTGTAGTTTTCCAGTCATCCATATTGATAATTTCTGCCACTTCCTGAATATTTATGTGACTGGACACAAATTGTGTTTGCTGAGCTCTCAGTAATCTGCCTTTGGTACATTGTACTCACTTTGCTTCCCGCTGTGTTTTGCTCAGGGGCATGCACGCCGTGTTTGCCCACATAAGGAAAAGGAATGTAGGTTATCTGTCATGCAGCAAAAGTACTGAGTTTTGTGCCTGGAATGTCTCATTCTCTCGGACAAGATAGCAAGGGGCCAAATTCTCCATTTCTTATTTCTGGACATGAAACTGTCAGAATATCAAGTTTCTATTTGCCAGTCTGTTCTAGTGTGTGGTAGTAATGTATATTGCAGTTGATAATGCACTTTGTATACTGCCCCCTTCTGTGTGGCATCAAATTCTACCAACCTATATGGTGAGTTTTTACCATAGGCACAGTATTTAAAGAATTTTTTTCTCCAGAAAAAAAAAAAAAGAGAGAGAGAGAGAATTAAACAAAGCCAAAATTCTCCTCAGTGCACTCCATCTGACTACTACACAGTATTTTTACATTACATATTTATATTCTTACTTTGTGGGGGAGCTATTACTTGACCTTCACCTCCTCAGAGGGTGGAAGTGCCACTGTAATTTTACATTTCTCAATTCTTCCATGTGTTAAACTGGTGTGAAGAACCTCCTTGGCATTTCAGTGCTGGAATACGGTATCATTGCAATACAGGCTGTGCATCTCACTGTCTTACATTCAACTCTCTCATCTAGAAAAAGAGTATCAAGTTCTCTTTTGAATTTAAGTTGTCTTCAGTCTAAGACAATAACACATTATTAACCAGAACTCCTCACCTACCACTCCCCTAGCTACAGCATTTGCATCAGGGCAGCAGGGAGTACTACAAACCCATATAACTCATCTTGACAACTGAGAAGAAAACTTTGAAAATGCATGAAAAATTCATATACTCCAAGGTAGTGTGGGATATCTAAAATGTTTCTGCTCTACATATGTTTTTTTTATACTTTTCTTATTAGCCGTGGTGGGTTAAAATAGAGCACTAGAGATGTGTAAATGGGAGAGGCAGATACATGGGAATCGTGTATGTGCATGGATGAACGCTGAGTCAGGGGGTGGAGAGAAGAGAAGCACCTGAGTTTGTAAAGAATGGAGACAAAATTGATGTTGGAATTTTCTTCAATACTCTGAGAAGTAAAAGAGTGAAGCTAGCATTTAGACATTTCCCAGAGAGATAAAAAAGCATCTGTATTGCATTCACTTGTATTATTTAGGTTCTCTTATTACTTCACCACTTTGAAAGCCTGCCATTTGTTCTTTCTTTGACTGCTGACTAATACAAAAGATTTCTTTACAGAGGGCAGGTAGACAGCAGAGTCTGCAGCCTTGTGCCTATCACATGAGGCCATCAAGT
Organism: Machaerirhynchus nigripectus; assembly: GCA_013397975.1. Lineage (NCBI taxonomy): Eukaryota > Metazoa > Chordata > Aves > Passeriformes > Dicruridae > Machaerirhynchus > Machaerirhynchus nigripectus. The sequence continues at coordinate 234,301 of VZRQ01005771.1, read as the reverse complement.
TCTCATTGTAGACAGCAGCAAACATACCCACATTTGCTGCCTGATGCTGTGAAATGACGAGTACACTGGAGAAGGCACTGCAGGCTTCGCAGGAAGTTGCAAGGATTCAGTATCACCTAAGATTGGACTTTTTGGTCCTAGGATGCATTTTGGCCACTTCTGGTTTTCTCCCAGATGGCACAATCCTACCAGCAGGAAGGGAAGTAAGTCACAGAGCTTCAGGTTCCACACTCTCAAGGACAAGTCAAGGATGGCTGAGTCTGGGATTTGGGTTTGCACTTTTGAATCATTCCAGCAGACACTGGTGAATCAGCCATTATAGGCAACCAATATAACCACAGTCAGTTAAAATATGAAGTGTGTTTATGCCCATTCCCAAAGCAGAATCACTGAAAAGGAATGTTGGACTTTGGGGATGTTTTTTTTTGGATTTTCCCCCCTCTTCTTCTTTTTCCACATTTGCAGTCACATTACCCAAAGGGGAGGTTTCTCTGCTCCTCATAGAAGTAAGCAGAGCAGCCAGTGGTTTCCACAGAAGTGATAACACCACATTGTGAAACTCAGGGTATTCATAATGTAATCTGTTCTTAAGTGAAATACACTGTCAATTTTACTCCAGAAATGCTCATCACTATCAAATGTTGTAGTGGTAAACATCTCTTGAACTGGATAATTTGGAAGAATACAATGTGAATAATGTAACACTATTAAAGATTTTCCTGTTTAAAGAATACCATAATGGCAACTAAACCAGAGCTCTCATTTTGACTCAGTGCTGTACTGTATCATCACCACTTGCAGTGAAATGTTTTCCTGTGCAAATGACTTATTCAAAGCCTATTCTCTAGTTAAGCTACGCAAACAGGACTTCAGCACACTAACTGCATTTAGTCTTTTTGCCCAAAGAAGAATTTGTTTTCATATTCTTCCTTCCAGGACTGTTCACTTTTACCAGTTGAAAAAAAAAAAAACACCTAATTTGAAATTCAGTTAAGTGGTAGGAGACAGCAAAAGGATATCTACAAAGAGAGCAAGAATGTTTCAGGAACACAAAGTGATTCAAACATACATTCATTTTTATCCTAACCTGGAATTCCTTGTTTTTAATCACTGTAGCCAAAGATGTTTTTCATATTGCAGCTCTGCTGGGGTCAAGGGCTAACCTGCACCCCTTAATTTTTTTTTTTTAATGAAAAATAAGTGTCTTATGTTTTCATGTTATAAAACATTTTTAAAAATTCTTCTACCGAGGGGGGAAAAAAAAAAAAAGGAGCTATACCCAAGCAAGTTGAATTTTCTGGATTTTTCTCTTGAAGAATAGTTCATCATACTTAATGTCATGCAATTTCCCAACAAGAGTTTATTCTGAAAAAAAATATCACTGCTCTAATTGTGCACTGTACATATATGGGAAACTGCGAGTTCAGTTAATTACAAATCATTTAAAATGAACGCCATAAATTCTGCTGAACACTGGCTGAGTATTGAGGAATTGTCCCTTCATGGACATTTATTTTATGTGGTTTTCCTGGTACTGTACAGTTTTTTCAAATCCTTCCACAATGTTTTCCTTTCTAAGTATCAACTTTATAGGAAGACAATCAAAGCTAAGAGTATTCTAAAGTGAGGTAAAGACAACAAAATATGCACATTTGGTAGGCACAATGCTCAGTTCTACCAACAATCTTAATATTGACAAGTTACTGGCACAGATTAGACATCCCGAAATACAATCTAAATCTCAGTTACCAGCCTTAGTAATTAATTGCAGTGTGTTCCTTTTTCCTTTCCAACAGTGACACAGATATCATTGTAAATCATCAGCCACCAAAAAAAAAAAAAAAAAGGACAGCACATCTCTCTTTATTCTGGAAATGGCCCTGCTCTTTACGTTAAACTCAGAAAGCAGTGGTTTTTTGTTTGTTTATTTTACACTTAGAGGAGTTCTTGATTTTTTTTCTTGCTTGGGTTGGTTTGGTTTTCTGTTTTGACTTGGGTTTTTTGGGTTTTTTTTTGGTTTTTTTTTGTAGTTTTGAAAAAAACCCCATAACTTTCCAAGCAAGATTTTCCTGATATAATCCAATGAATCTGTCATGTAATAGTAGTAGATGTCATGGCACTCATACCAGCCAACCAAATAAGCTGATGTAAAGCCAAAAATTCACATCTTAACCCAATTTTCATCCCTTTAAAACTTAAGAAACTGAGAAACTTACCACCAATTCTGTGATTCTGTGAATGTTTGCTAAGAGTTTTTTTTCTCTCCTTTCACTCCTTATACAAACTTTTAAGGAGTTAATAATGTGTCTACTTTTGATCTGAATATCAGTTGGCTGACAAACTAATTTCTAAAATAACTGTCATGTTCACCCCATCTAAGACATCGTAATCACTTCTAACTTGACATGGTGTTAACCAGTCACTTTCAAATTTTCTACTCCAGTCTGAAACAATAATCACAGGAGAGAGAGCTCAGTTCACCAGCATTAGCCCAGTGTGTATCAGCAGGAGGCATTTTGGCTCACACGGCCACTTTCTGAGATGAGTTTTGAATAAGTAGGATCCAACTGGCAGGGTGGGGAAACCCAGCAAAACCAAACAACCAAATCAAAGACAAGAAATGAGAAACAATAAGCAGAAAAGTCAGATGGCCCATTCCCTGTATGTTGTCCACACGTGCACCATCCTCAACACATGGCTTTCTGCAGAAGAACCAATTTCAGGTAAGTCCTCAGGCTGTTGCCCCTGTTCCCAAAGCCGTGCCTGGCTGTGCAACAGCCCTGGGTGTCTGTCACACGCTGTGACCGGTTGCATGGAAAATGACATCTGTGCGCCCATCACGGCGGTCAGAGCTCACCACTACCGCAACCGCACCCAGGCCAGACCCCCACGCTCCGGACACCTGCCAGCCCCACCACGGCCACCCCTCACTGCCATACGCTGCCCTGGCACAGAGATCAGCCCACCGAGCAGCCCTGGGATGGGCAACGCGCTCGGGCCACCTGGCAGTAGGGCCAGCCCCCGAGGCTGCTCTCTGCTGAGTGATGGGATCAGACAGGGCACCGCAGGGCCCCTGAGCGCCTCAGCTGTGTCCTTTTAATTGAATGTGGCACCAGCCAGGGACCTGCACTTGCCACAAAGTATTTGGCCTGAGTGAAACAATCGTTTTAAAATGATTGCTGTGGCAGAGAGCTCCTGGCCACAGAAGGTAACCTGCCATGTGCCGTTTGAGGCGGAGGCAGGGAACACTTCACCCTCTGCACCTCTCCTACCAGCTTCACCAAGAGCAAACACTGCCGTACAGCTCTGGTTTGCTTTTCCCATTACACTGAATAATTCTAAGGATGATTTTTGCCGTGTTATATATTTAGTGAAAGAGACACATTTTTTTGTTCTAAAAGAGCTTTTGAAACTAAGCCAAGGTGATTCATAATTAGATGAATTACGTGCAAGTGTAAAACACAGGGCCACATTCCCAGTGTTTGTCCACAGCACAGCATTCACAACAAACCCACAACCCACCGACAAATGCGAAGGGGCTATAGATGTGCATAGGCACACCGTAAGCTTTTCCAGCGTTCCACTCGGCTGACTGACATATTTGTTTTTTCCTCCTGAATTTTTGGAAAGATAGACCACATGGTACGTCTTTGCCAGGGCGACAGAAGAGTCAACAGCACCTATGTTCAAGGAGTTGCTCCTTTGCAACAAACTGCTATCAAACATAAGAAACAAACGTGGCTAGCAGCACAAAACAGACAAGATTGTCAGAAACTCAAAGATTGATGTTAGAGACTGGCAAGAGGAAAGTAATATAAGGGGGAAAGGGCCCTTTATGCAACTTTGAAAATCTAAAATAAGTACACAAGTCTATATAGGTATACACATCTATATAATCATACAGAGTTTCATTGTGAGAAACAAGCGATCTGAGAGGTGAAGGCACCCTCACTGAAGGAAACTTGTAAAGAGCCAAGAGAAGATACTCCCAAGAAATGGGAGCTTGATGAGAAAGACCCTCTTAGAGAAAAGGATCCATTTTGCCAGAGTACAAGACAGTAGTCCCCCACACCTCCTGCCTCCTCTCTCTGTGTGTGGTGGTGCATCCCACCACCTCAGGCCACACCATGATCTGCAGGAGTCCAAAACTATGCTTTGAATTTCTATTCCCTTGTCTTTGGCACTGATTCTTTCTAAATAATGCAAATAATGCATACACTTTTGCAGGAGGAAGCTGACCCTGTAACAGACATGTTTTCAAGCCAAAATTTAATTCACATGTTGTTTCAAAAAAGATATGGCGCTAATCAACGCACAAGTGTATCTGTACAATTTTTTTGAGTTTCCATCAATAATTTAAGCTTTATTATTATTGCTGCTGTTTGACTTTCCTTGTTTCAATTACTCCTCATTGTAGTATGGTGCTTTAAGTTCCACAAATTATTTTTGCCTAATGTTGAAGCTCAAAACAAAATAAAGGCATCAATTAAAAAATCGTAACCACAAAAAGGACATATTTTATTTTGGAGAAGAACCCAAATGCTAGAAACTTTCTATGTACCATATTGCATCCATTTCTTGGTGCTCCAGTACATCTGATTTGGTTGGGGATTTTTAATTATTTTAGTTCAACAAGCTCCCAATACAGTAATGTATATGTTCATTCCCCTAAGCTGGAACAGAACCAAGTACCCTTACCAGAAAGAGCAGACAACACTCATCAATAACTGATAAAGCAGAGCTCCTTCTTAAGTAAGCTATGCTCATCTTACAGACACAAAACTTGATCCTGGGCCAACAAAATAAACATGGAGCACAAGCTTCTGAATCAACAGGCGTACACATTTTGGTGAACAGGATATGAGCTGCAGCACTTTGCAGTGCAGAGCATTTGATAAAGTGATTATATTCACACAGTACACCACAGACACAGCTTTTTGCTGAAGATTATTAGTTTACACTGTGTGAAAGCAGAAGACGACAAAATTGGTTTTCTTTGTTCTTGAGCGCTTTCTGACCAAGTGATGTGCATCAGGAGAGATGCAAGCTCACACAAAGCAGGACAGAAGAAAATCTGTTCTGAACTGTTTTGACTCACCAGCTGGAATTTGGTTCTCATCTGTAAGTCAGCTTTCCCTACAAAAGGGAAACAAGGTGGAATTCATTTGTGGTTTTGTCACGGGAATAGAAGAAACAGAAAAATCTCTGAAAAATTTTCTCACAACCTTCCTACAAGATTAGGTTGGACTTAGCTCCCTAGTCCTTGAGGTGTGGGACTCAGCCCCAGAGGTTTCCTCATGCAGATTTGAAATAACATCTGAGGCTGGTGCTTACATCCCAGGTCCCCTGTCAATGTACTAAAGACCATCAGAGCCCAGAAGTGATTACACAGTGGGTTGTTTTGTTGGCTTAAGTCTGTGATTTCACAAGGAGATTTTAACTCAAGCCTTTGCATCAATATTTTGTGTATCCCTTTGCACAGTTGCCCATGACACTGAAGTTTGAACAGGAGATTTCGCAGAGAAATCCAACAGCAGCCTTTTCTACCTCCTCTTCAAAGAAGCACTGCACTCATTCTCCAGTTTTACCCAGTTCCTCATCAGAAGACCCTGTACTGATCATAGAAGACACTGCAACATTGCAGTATCTAAAAAAAAAAAAAAGGACATCTAGAACAGAAAACATTTTAAAGTGATTTAAAACTGTCTGCTAGTTTAAAGGAAATAGGAAGATATATAAATAAAGTAATTACCTTGCCTTCCTTCCATATTTTTTCCTAGGCTTTTTTCTTTGGCATCTGGTCAGCCTGTCATGACACAGTCCAATTAAAATTATATATTACCACAGGTATCCTTTCACTGGTGCCAATGTTCCCACTGGACAGAAGATTCTTCTGATAGCGTTTTGATGGCCACTATTCAGTGTTTTAATTTCCTGACAAATTTATCATGTGTAATTTATCATCATGGGTGTTCAATCTCACTACAATAAAAGGCAGAGCTGGGTTCTTTCCACACCTTTTAATGTATAGGCTCTTCTATTTTTATTTAAACTTGTATTAGAACTGCAGATTCCTCTAATATACTCCTATTTTGAAATGCCACATTTTGGCATTTGGTGGTGTTCAGAAGATGTTATTGGTCTGTTTAACTAAACAATTCTAAGAACATATTTCATTACTGTTTCAGTGCCAAAAATCTGACTTGTAATTAGTCCACAAGGACCACATCAACAAATTGAAGGAAAATGCCCATTTTAGAAGTTTGTAGCTCAAAAGAGATGTTTAAGTGTCATAGAAGAAACATTTTCCCCATTTTACAGTGTGATAACAGAACCAAGCAGAGATTAATAAAGGAGGAAAATAATAGATTAAAGCCATTTATAAAGTTCTACTGGAAGTTTGTAGGAGAGCCAAAAACTTGATAACCGTTCTGTACTTTCATGACAAAACTCACTTGTCCTTTCATAAATGTCAAAAAGTGTAAAAAAAGCTGGTGACTTTCGCAGCACTTTTATTTCTTCCTGACAATCATCTACAGCCAAAATCCTAAATTCTAACCCAGTGAATATTTTAGACAATTTACAGAATTTCCATTCTCCAGAACTTCTTCAGAACCACTACCTGAAGCTTAAAATACTTTTTCTTGAGTTCTATCGGCAGCAATTCTTTTTTAACCAAGGATACCTAGGATATGGGATAACGCACATTTTAAAACCAGACAGAGGCAAAAGACAATAATGAATCCAAAAGAATCACTGTGCACTGCTGGGACGGTGGTTCACAAAGGAAGCTGAGAGTCAGTGACTGTTCTGGGTATTGTTCATTTCCCAGCATGCTTAATTTAAAGGCTCTTTAGCAGGAATTTCCCAAACTCACACAAAAAACTATCTTTGGTCTAAGAGAGGCTTCCCTTACAACTTGCAAGGAGCAAGCCCCATGTAAAACAAAAAGGCAATATGCCCAAGATCAGCTCCAAAAAACCCTGAAGTTGGACTTTGCTTGTCTACAGAGAAACGCCTGTACAAACCCTTACATTAACAGCAAGAAACATCTGTATAATAAGTGCGTTCTAATAAAGTAAACTAAACAGGTCAGCACATTATATTGATGCATTTCATTCACCATTAAATATTTTACAGCCTGATTTGAGAAACACGTTTGTTACACAGTACTTGGTCTTCTGCTATTTAAGAAGCTGTTTTAAACTTCAGTGTCCCTAAATATATACAACTGCTACTTAAACTTTGTTTGAAATTAGAGCGTAAATAATACATAAACCCTTCACAAAACTTCTCAGTCAGTATTCACTTCTGTTCCCCTCAATTACCCTGATCTGAGCCTAGAGATATATGAGGGATCTACAAGCCTACCAAAGCCCCACAGATGCACGTTTTCTCCCTTTTACAGAAAGAAAATGTACAAACAAGGTGAAAAACAGTTCTAAGAAATATTTTTACTGATTTTCCATTATAATTTTATGATGCTTATGAATTTATAATTCCATAAACAAGCTTATTAAGGTTGAAGGCCCATAGGAGATTCTTTTTATGAACAACAATTTTTTTCCAAGCCCTGACTGAAATTATTATGAAAGATCCCAAGACATTTAATTCTTACATGGTAGCAGCTGAGGCTGTCAGCATATCCTTATTTTGGACACCATTCTAATGACAAAAAACAGTACTTCTGGGGGGCACCTATCACTGGGTGCTGACACAAAAATTCCCATTGATGAATCTATGGATTTCCTTTTCTCAGCTCTGCGACTCTTTCAAGGTCTGATTCTTTTTTCCCAATACATCAGCTATACACCTTAGTTATACCAGGATACCGAGTTCAGAGTTACACCACCTGCACCTGGTTGTTGCTGCTTTTAACAATTTATGAATCAGCCTGGACACAAGACCCTACATGCTGTCAAAGCAACCAGGCCAGCTCAAAAACACAGCCTCATTCCCTGTGTGTGTTACCTGGAGTTTACCTGTGCCTGTACCTGCAAAAAGCCTGGTGCTGCTCATAGGCACAAGTAGAGGGAATTCTGAGGCTCTGGCCCCCGACACAGAAATGTTCCTTGATTCATTGCACCCAACTCCTGCCCACATCAACTGTGTGTAGCCAGAAGCCCACCGCCCTCACACTCCTGTTATCCTGTCTGCCACAAGACAAGCAACCTGCTTCCAGACCTTCCCAAGTCACCAAGGGCACACTCTAGGACAGAAAACAAAACAAACCAAAAATCAGGGCAGTACCTGTGGCCCCCTGCAGGTGCAGCTAACTCATGGAAACAGCACTTTAAAGAGTCAGGGGTGCAGGTACACATGCCCTGACCACAATTCACTTTCTCACAGAAAACAGCTAAATCCAAAAGGCATCTGATGAGACATATGGGAGTGACATGGTTAGAGACAAGGGGTTTAAAAAAGGGAATAAGTGATTATAAATTACAGAGAAGGTTCTTTTACCTGTGTGTCAACAAAAAGAGCAATTTCCAGACCTCCTAGCTGCTGCTGGAGATGTACTTAAAGTGCAGGTGGCTGTAATCCAAGTTGGGAAGTGTTTTGAAGAGGAAAATCCCTAGTGGTCAAGAGATTTCCAAAACCTTGTGGCAGAACAAAAACTGCTGCTGGGGAAGGGGGAAACTGGAGAAAAATAGTGGCATAAGTTTTTTTAAAAACTTTGATTAAAAAAAAAATAATCAAAGAAACAAAGACTTTTTACAAGTTGGGAATTACTGTTTCTTTTCCTTCCCACTGTTAAGTCTTCCCCAAGCTCCTACTGAGACACTTTGATCCTTTTTATTTTGTTTACAAGTACTTTTACAGTATGTAGATTTTCTATCCACATTTTGTTTCTACCATTCCAATCAGCTCTTCTACTGTAATTTGTTCTTCCCAGTCAGTCATGAGAGAAATAAATGCAAATGAAAGCTGGGTAACAACATTCCTTTCATAATTCATTACCTTCATTCAATTTATTCTAGTCCTCTCCTTTTGTATCTCCTTTCTTCCCCATATAGAGTAATATATCCTTCCCCTCCCTCTCTATTTTTTTTCTTTATTAGCTGCTACTTTAATTCTGTTTCTTTGCCTTTTTCAATAGCCAGAGCCTGTCTCCTAATTTTTGGCCACTCTGCTCTTGTTTCTCTTAGCTGTGTGCAATGCAACCACACATACAAGCCCTGCCTTCTCTCTTTCCCGTACATTGCTGTGTCTCCATCAGCCTACAGGCACCCTCTCTCCATTCTCCCTGTCTCATCTCCATCCAGTTCTCCTTCTCATGTGAATCCAGGCATCCCTCTGCTGAAGAGCCATGCCCCTTTTCTCTGGCCTGAGCATCTCCCCCAGTTGTCTTGAAGTTACACTGCACAAATAAATCAAGTTGAGAGAGGAGGGGATAGCTGGGAACTCACTGGCCTCCTGGCTGTGTCCTGATCCCAACTCTTGCCCTTTCAGATATGGAATAAATGGAAGGAAAAACCAATAACTGCAGAGGGGGGTTGTATTTTCAGAAAGCAAGATTAGGTAAATTGTAAATATGTCTTTAGCTTAGAGGAAAAAATTATTTTGGTTTTGTTACAAGAGGAGAAGAAGAAACATAACCTAGACTCACTCACATTATTATCAATCTAGATAAGTTGTTCGTGTTCAGTTACTCCAAATGGAGCACAATTCCATTAGGTATCCAAAATTTTTCCTATTAGTTAACATACGCTGCACTGTAGGGACTGGGTTATACGTTAAGTGTACTGAAGACAACCACACATGCATTGAGATACACAAGCTTTTGAATGTGCAGGCTGGCAACAGCTGGCAACAGCAACTTAATATTCACAGGCTGACTTTTGAAACACGGGAGAAAAAAAGAGGTGACAAAAGAAACAGCACAATTTTCTCTTGACAACATCCTGACAGACTTCTTCAGTTATGGACAGAGTCATTCATAGAAAAATAAATATGTAGCCATTAGCATTTCACTTTTCTTCAGCATTGTGAGAAATTTAAATATACCAAATATCAACATAATAACAAGAAACAGCTAATTCCTCTATTACAGGTAATTTTCCAGAGATGTGCAGAAGTAATTTATTGCCTGCTGTGACAAATATATGGTGGTGGTAAAAGCTAGTTGCTTTCCCACCTTCTTCTTCATCTGCACACAATTTTCATTCTACTTGCAGTTTGGTGTTGCACATAATTCATGTGGCATTCACATCAGTCATGTAAGAAAAAACAGTGTAATGAGCCCAGCCAGCTAGACCTCCAGTGAGATTTCCCCAGTACTGCCCACAGTTCGCTCAAAACAGACAGACACTCTCTCTCCCTTCTCAGTGTGCCAGACCTTGCATCAGAGCCTGATTTGTGGCAGGAATTACAGGCAGGGTAAAGATTTCATATTAACAGAGCTAGCTTGAACAGATTTTATCTTCATTTTCAATATAAGACTCCTGCCCCTCTGAACTTCCGGCTGCTAAAATGTCACATTATTAATTTATTCATTTGCAATTTTGGAGTACAAAATATTTCGTTTGACAGAACAGAAATACGATACCAGAGCCATGATGTCCTTACTCTACTGTTACACATAGTTCTATTTTCTTCTGCCCTGAACCTTCTTAAAACTGCTTGCATTAGGCAAAATCTACTTGTGGGAGTAGGAAAAAAATGCCCCTTCTGCTTGCAGAGAGCTTTACTAAAATTCAGCCTGAGTACCAAGTGGGAGGCATCGAGAGGGAAGATGGGTTAAGAGAGTACTTATACTTTTAATGCCAACATTAAAAATCCTACTTTTCCTCCTCTTTTTATCTTTTTAATATTTCAGTCATAATATATTGGTTGTGTTCAATTAAACAACGTGTTGCATTGAATACCTGATTCTCAAACACTCCTTTTATGGTGCTGTGCTACCCTTAGATCATCTGTGAACACACTCGATTAATCACATTGCATAGATAGCACCACAGAGTAATCACAAATGATGAGATTCCCAAACAGATGGGATTTACTTGGGCCAGTGTACGCCCAAGTCTTCTGCAATATTCTGCAAATCTCAGCAAACCATTCTAAAGCCCAGCTTTGACTTAAATATAAAAACTGTTACCCATATATATGTATGTTTTACACATATATATATATATATTTAGATGTTGCTATATGCATAGGTGGGATGTGAATCAAGTCTGGTTAGAAATAATAAGCAAAGTAATGGTGCAGAATGGCTTATAGCTGCATTGGGAGCTGCCCAGGAACAAGAAGCACTTAGGACTGGTGTTAGTCAGAGACAAAATAAAATTTTTCTTTTTAGCACCAGCATCCCTCACCTGGATAAGGCAGCAAAAACGTGCAAATAACAAAAGACATCAGAATAACAAATAACGGCAGACAGTCACTCTGGACCTATTCTGAAACAACAGAATACACTTTAAAAAGCAGTAAAACCAATAAAAATCCAGTCATCTTGAAAAAGGAGAGTCTTCTCTGCAATAAAGGCAGTCAATAAAGAAGCTCTCTCATTTAAACATCAAATGCACATTGTTTTGCAACACCTGTTATTCAGCCATAATAGCTTTCTTAACCTGTCAAAGTGTTTAAGCTGAGGAAAAGAAATGGGCCTCCAGCTGTGCACTTCGGTGGAGAAAGTCTGCGCGAAGCGATATTAGTTTAATGAAATGTGTACAGATTGTAATTGTGGTAATAAGAGGGCAATTCCCAGAGGGGCAGTAGGAAGGCATTGAGTGCAGCCAAGCAGAAAACAGAATCTGCAGACTGGAGAGAGAGAGACTGATACCCTGTGTATGGACCCTCACTCTCCAGCCTGCTTGCCTACTGTACAGCCCTCCCAGATCTCCTGCCTGACAAGACTCAGGACTGCCTCATGCCCCATCCTTGCCCATCTTCCCAGTATACTTCCCAGAGAAGAGAACAAAGACAACCCAGCTCTCAACAGTGGAGCCTGCCAGTATCTGTAACACAGGCTCATGAATATGTGAGGATATGAAAAAGCAGGGCAAAATAAACAACTAGCACTGGAGAACATTGGCATGTCTTCCACTGTTCCGCTCTGCAAGCCCTGAGACTGCCCAGGAAGATTCAAAGCATTTTTTCCCAGGAAAATAAATTCAAAGTCCTAGAAAAATGAAAAATGACACTTAAGGAGGAGATGAGGAAAGAGTGACATCAAAAACACATGGACCTTTCCTTTCATTTTCTTAAAAGAAGGACAAACACTCTTGTTTCAGCTTTCTTGCCCATGCAAGTACAGCAAACCCATTTGTACCACGTAGAACATGAAAGCTGCCAGTGCCAAAGTGTATCCCAGGCTTAGGCTAAGAGAAAACATCAGGACTAGCAACACTCATCATGCAAGTACTGTTTAGAAGAGTTTCTGAACTATCCGGCCTAGTGAGTGTCACACAGATCCACCAGCTTCTGTGATCCACCACCTTCTATGAGTGTTTCCATAAGAAAACACCTCTCTCTGTCCCTCCAGACTGTGGATAGTCAGTAAGAGCTAAGACAGAGAGGCAGAAGCAAAGACTAATTTTCTTTTCGTTAATGGGAAGGTATTTGGAAAATATGGGCAAAAAAAAGACAAGCTTGACTCTTCCCAGAATACAGAGATAAACAGTAACTAGAGAGGGGGGAAGAAAGGTGGTGGGGGGAGAGTTGAAGAAGCAGAATTGGAGTCAGAAGAAGACAGCAATGAATTTGAGAAAGGATACAATGGTCGCGAGAGAGGAAAAATCTATTCCAACATGGTTAAACAAAAAGGTATATGAAAAAAGGGAAAAAAATTCAAGACATTTTAGACGGAAAAAAACATGAGCCCCAAACCAAGAATCATGGTCCAGAAAAGCATCAAAACAAAAAAAGAGACAGAAAATGGGAAGTAATTTATTTTATAGGCATAAATGAATGAGCTGAAAAGAGAAGGAAAAATAGCTGTGTTTGGAGTTGAGAGTGGTGAGAATTTTCAGCCAGGGTTATTCATGATTCAGGAATAGATAAATAATGATTCATCCAGTTTCTCCTAGCAGTAACGAGCAGTATGCTGCCTTCATTTTCTCAAAATTGCCTTATTTACAAGTCACATATTAGGAAAAAAAAATCCACAGCTTTATAAGGTGATTTGCAGAATAATCTTTTTTACAACATGGGCAGCTCACCAGTGAGCAGTGCATTGCTGTCAATCTGAAAAGCAGCTGAAAAACATAGCTTGAAAAGCAACTACTCATCTGAAAAAGTGAAACTCATCTAAGCAGAGAAACCCATCCTGCCCAGTCTTGCTCAGAGCCCTACTGACACCCTCTCACAGAAAATGTATGTGTGATATACAGTAAGGAGAGCACTTCCTACAGCTGCTGCAGGTGAGCACAAAGAGATACTGCAGACAGGGAGGGAATCTCTGCTATTTGTTCAAGATATAATTGGAAGGTTAGCAAGGGCTATCATTGTTTCAGACAATGACTTTTCCAGCTTTGCAACACGTACTGCTGCTCCCTTTATACAGGAACAAGCAGGAACTGCCTGCTGTTATTTAGCAACATTAGTGAGCTGTGGACCTCTGACAGTGCCTGAGGGAAGCCTGTGAGCTTTTTAATTCTTTTCCCTGATTGCAAGGAAGAGCTCACAACATGATGGCCGTGATTAGTAAGGACAATACTGAGGACATGCCGACAAGGTTCATCAGACACAGAGCAACTTCAGTTGCCCACGGATAAATTTTGTGCCACCAATACAGATGTCATAGAGCTCCTTTCTACATGCCTTCAAAACTTCTTCAGCAAAAACAACCTCTGATCCAAGCTAACTTGGGGGGGGGGCACAGCAAAATATGCTGTGTGAAAGTGACTGGAGAGCAAGGAAGGGATGTAAGGCAGAGCTCTGCTGCTCCATCCTATGTCCGTTTTAATGATGGATGAGAAAATTGCTCAGACTTCTCCAGCTGAGGCCTGGGTTGTGATGTGACACTATCACCTCTCATCAGTCACATCTCCTTCTGAGCCAGAATGTCACAGAAGACAACATGACTGATGCAACCTGACACAACATGTCACCATGCCAGGTCTGCCAGCTGGGAAACTGGGAGGAGGGAGGAGGGAGGGAGAGAGCAAGAGAACAGGCTTCAGAAAAGGCATTCTTCATCAAAGTTCCCATGTTGGAGGGGGTTGTTTCAATTTTAGGAAAGGTCCTATTGCCACAAAAGCCAAAACACCAAAGATACAAAGAAAAAAAGCCCAAGAGACTGGGAACAAATCAGGGACTACATTGTCTACTGAAGATCTACTGAATTTTTAGGCAGACCTTCTGTAGTGAAGGAAGGGACACAGCAAGGCCAATAAGTCTCTATGACGTTCTAGAAATCCACCTCTCTTTCACCCCTACTGAAAAACAGTGCAAGGAAACCAAGCCTTTCCTTGAAGGGAAGATTCAGATCCCTAAGGACTGGTCCAAGACATTTGCATCAGATTTCTTTCCATATTCTAAAGTGGGAAAGCAGAGGAAGAGACAGTTATTACATCTTTCCCTTAAAAACAAGAAAATAATTTTAGTTCAAGACTATGCATAATCATGAAAAGAAATATACACTCATACATTTCTGCATTACATTACATGAACACTGGCTGGGAGAGCAGAGAGAACTCGGGATGCAGCTTTCCCACTGTTGGAGACAACCCCATTGTTTCTTCACTTCAAACTGGCGAAGAAGCTTTACAAACCAAGATGATCTTCCTCGTAAAAAATGTCCTCCCACAGTCAGACTCTGTCACTACAGGACTTGGGGGTCATGGGAGCTTCAGTTAATGGTGTCTCAGCCAGTTCCACTTCTGCCTAAAGCTCATGATTTTCCTCAGTCATTATTTAAATCGGAGATCTCTATAGACAATTTAGCAAAGAAAAGGCACAAACACTTTGAACTAAGAGTGCCAAGTCAATTAAGAACAAATTACTGCTTTTTTTTTTCTTCTTCATATTTCTAACTATCCCATAACTCCAATAGCAACAACTGGCCGCATATAAAAATGTTGTGGCACCACACAACCACATAAATGAAAAGTCAAATAGTGGAACATTCACATCAGTTTCCACTCCAACTTTCTCTAAGCTATATTTTACATATTGACACAGATTTTACTAAATTTAGTCCATGGTTTTTGAACAAGAATCTTTTTGACACAGAAAATGCTGTCACTGGGATGCCAGAGTAATTGTCTGCAGACACAACATGGTGCATATATTTGCAATTTAAAAAGCATCATACCTGCCAATAATCACAAATATAAACAATTTTAGTTACGTAAGATCAACCTGAAGTTCTGGCACATGACATGTTGTACTATTTGTTGCTATTTTCATAGCTGAATGCAAATTTGAATTTGCAGATCTGAACTTGCAAGAAATACCATTGGTGTGTCATTATCTAGTCTTCAAATTCACAATATTTCAAGTACCAATCTTAACAATGGGAGTTTCCTGATCTTCTAATGCCTTAATTACTGACATTAATTTATTCATAAAAAACAGGTGAAAGTTAAACATTCGTGTCAGCACATTCCTCTTCTTTTTTCCTGCCTACACAGTGCTGAAACACACAGTCAGTCGGAATTGCCCTGACCAGGCAGCTCCGCACTGGCAGGTGGATGTTGCTATCTAGTCCTTCTCACTTATCAATTGGCTTTGAGCAGTTTATGCTGCTGATGCCAATCATTGAGTGAGAGGTTTTATAGTGACATCTGCCTGTCAGTGACTCTGACTGCTTGTGTCTACCTTCCAGGGCGATTTTTCTTCTCCTTGAATGTCAGTTTGTTTAACCACAGTCCGGTCACAGCTGCCAACTATGCACCACAGCAGCATTTCTAGTAGAAAACAAGGAAAGAGAAAATCTATTAAACAGGAAAACATTTAATTCTGGCTTAGCCTCAGGCTGCACCATCCTCAGGGACTGACCCAAGCTCAGTGCTGATATCAACAAATTCTTTTTATTGCCTTGTTGCTCCTTTGCTTTAATTGATTTTTTTTTTTTTGGTTAAAATCACGCTGACNAAATCACGCTGACCGTAATTTGCAAATGACTCACAGCCAGCCAGGGTGGGCTGCTTCAGTTATGGTGCAGTTCCCTTCTCTTCACTAACAGATTCCTGTCCAGGAAACGTTCACCAGCCTGCTTCAAAAGCCAGGTCTTGATTCCATTTCATGGAAATTACCCAGCTCTCTTTTTAGGTAGACTAAAAGCCTATTTTATCTGCTTTACTTCCTACCACAGTTGAAATACTTCAGAGTCCCTTCCCAGTGCACCAGGAGTCAGCCCTGCCATGGAGAACCGGGTGGCCACCCAGCTGTCCTCACTCGTAGGAGACACGCACTGCCACTCTTAGTGACAGCACCATGTGTTGTGATACCGAGCAAAAGTCACTTACATTCACTGTTATGTTCATATCTCTTATGCAGGTGACTGAGGGATCATGAGTGGCCAGAGATTTCACTCAGAAGCTAAACAACACGGTGAAGATATAAATACCCAGCAGGATTTTAAAAGAAAGTACAAATGCAAGTTTGCATATTAAGTTTCAGCTCTACATTAATTTAAAGTTATTTTTGAGTAACTATTTTTGCAAATGAATTTATTAACAAGATCAAACACCAAAACTCAGTCTGTAGCTGCGATATTTTTAAATGAGCCAACACATCATATTTACAAGCTAATGGTAAAAAACATTTACCATTTGGAGAGGAAACATAACCAATCAGGATAGAATTCATTATAAATACTTTATATTCACAGTAATAGCAAAAAGAGGGTAAACAGTTAAAATGCAGAGACAAAAGGAAAAATCTCGCTCAGATATATTAAGGCCAAATATCACCACTTCCCCTGGTCATATGCATGGGATAATGAGACATACCAAAAATACATGACAGAGATTAAATCTCTAAGCCATTTGCTTAAAAAGAAGCTGAAATTCCATTCAGGTCCAAACGTCCAGCTATCAGGTCCATCAACACTATCATCTTCTCCTTTATCTTTACCACTGCCTTTGAAGGAGACTAAAGTCAGCAGCCTGGATATGAAATGCTGCCTCTACACCACACTGATTTGTGCTTCAGATTCATTTTCTCCTCTTTCTTTTCTGTTTATACTTCTCTTATTTTTAATTTCCTTCCTTGTAAAACCCTACACTTATCTCAAGCTTCTAGCAAGTCAGCTAACTTTGCTCTTTTTCTGTACATTTGGCGCTGGACTGAAATGAAAATTAAAATCCCTTCAGAAAATGCACATGTCTCTCTATATACTACTGAGGCCAGGAAATCCTAAAGACAGACCAGTTTATTAATATTATGCAATTACAAAGCTATTCCCCTCGAGAAGCACTACTTTGTTTTAGCCCAGTTCTTTAGAAGACACACCCTGTGCAAGCCACAGTCCTGAAGTAGTACCTAGGACAAAACAAGAAGTGCAGCCCTAAAGGGAGAGCTGACTGCCAACAGACCTGACTCTTTAGACTCTTTACCTTCTCTCTCATTAATCAACCTTCTCTTCTTTCAATCCACTATTTTTCTCACTTCCCGGATTTACTTCACTTTTTCCTTCTGGGACTTGGCTGTCTTAGCTCAAGTCTTCCTTTCCTCATGCTCCACTTTTCTTTTTTTTTTTTTTAATTCCCTCTCTTATTCCAACAAATGCTCCATAGCAGACAGATTCATTCATCTCTAGCACCTTATCTGGTGGAGCATATGTTTCTTTTCTTTGAGGTCAGATTAACTATTCCTTATAAATGTTACAAAGAAAAAATATGTGTTGGCAGCAAGTTCTGCTACTCTTAGCCATCATTTTTGTCCACTGCATTAAGCCCATTTAACATGCTTAAACATGCCTTTTGTCAACAGCAACAAAAGCAAAAAGCAGCTGAACTGTAGTTAATAAATCATTTTCTGGAACTAGAAACTGCCTGAGAAATACGATGCCAAGAGGTTAATGCATGTTATTCTTACAGGGAGGAAAATTGAGGAGAAAAAGTTTAACCAGCTTTTGTGATTATATAAGGTGCTTTCTGTATATACGTGTCTGTATGCTCATGATACTATTTTAAAACAAAGAGATCACACTGAAGTGCAGTACAATACTTTAGACATAAAGTAATTCACCCATCCCCAGCTGGTCTTATTTCCTTGTTAGAGGTATAATTCACTAGTATATAAATTTGAAACATAATTCTTTATCCCATTAGGCCAGCTCCTATAACTTTTATGTTTATATACATAAATATGTGTGTGCATATCTTAAAACAAAGCAAAATATAGAGTATGAAACCCTGGAATCACTTAACAGGGAACCACATCATTTTCCACTAGCTCATAGCTTTCCCTGTCCACAGGAAAGATCCAAGAACCATCATAAGCAAGAAGCATCTTAAAAGAAGTCAAAATATTTTAAAAGTTAGTATTTTAAAACCAGAGAAATCATTATCTAAAGGGTTGGCATGGGCCAAATTTAAGTGAAAAGCAAATGAAAATTATAAAAGCTGATTAAGCACTATATTATGGTCTGTCATTAATCTGTACTGTTTATCCAAAAAGATCAGGAAGAACAAACAGGAAGGATGAAAGACATTTTTTCTTTCTTTATCTTTTCTAGCTACTCTATCCTTGTTTCAGACGGTCAGTTTAAGCAATACTGCACAAAATGTAGATTTCATACCAGGACTACTGTTACACCCTGTACAGGCAAATATTGTAGGAATAAATTATCACCTTAGCAAGCCTGGCCAGACAGGCATCACAAACTCCTGCAAGCTAGGACCCATAGAAAGGCTCTTAAACATAGCAAGCAAACAGAATTTTTGATCTGTTTATCTGCCTTATCTGCCTCCTGCTAAAAATACTTCCCAGCTCTCCTGTCTTCAGAGATGGCTCCTGCCTTTCTATCCTTAGAGTGCATCTCACACACTGAGGAAGAGTAAGCAGGTTGTTTCTGAACACACAAGTCTCTGTTCCATTCCTCAAAACCAGCACCTCATCCCGCTGCTGAAGAGACAGAAATAACTTGCAAATTTTTTAATGTATGTCACACATGGTTCTGAGCAAAAGACACAAGGACATTAGCATAAAACTCAAAGATACCATTAATTTAATGGCAACTCTGTGTCTGCTAGAGACTGGTATCAAGAAGTGGATAATATTGAGAAAGAGAAGAAACACCCAGAGCTGTTCTGGCTGTGCTGAATTTCTGGCACAGGAAGCTTTTCTGGTTCTCAGGCAGCTTTGACAGACTGGAATGTTCATACCCAAGGCTGTGACAGCATCATCTAAAGTACATGCAACTACACCATTGAAACAGTTTTATGTTACTATAGCTCCTTCTGAGGAATTTTTTTTCCCACTTATTTTGTTCCAGTGCTAACCCTTCCTTCCTTCTGTTATTACAATAGATTTAACCTTCCAAAAGCAGTGAGGAGGGAAATCGGAAGTTTGTGTATATCTGCTGTTGGAGTTCTATAAAAACAGGGAAGTGGGGACTATCATGAAGTTTTTATAAGTATTTAATTGAATATATATTAAAAAGTTACTACTTTATGAAGCCACATAAGAAAGTCTATGTAAGAACTTGTACTAGAAAATTGGAAAAAAAAGTCATCAATGAAAAACAAGAACCTGGCTTTTTCCCGTGCAAAGCAATTTCGTTTTAACTGCATTTCCTTACATACATTGTGGCTGGTCTCTTCAGAGTTTGAAACAAAGGTAATGAAAACAAAAGTAACCATTGATTAAAAAAAAGTTTAGACAGTTAATAAATTTCAAGCGCAAAGCTTTTTCATTTATCACGTCTCCTCTAATATCTCCAGTGCTCTTAACTGTTTTTGCCAAGGGAGAAGAACAGGGAGTATTATTTCCTACTGTTTAAAGAGTCCTCTCTAAAATGCAACATGGCTGCAACCAGGAGTGTGTTGCAGCTTCCAAGCAAAGCCATTCTTTTTTGCCTGTCTTCAGCACCTCAAGGAATACCAGTTCACTCTCAAGAAATAAAAACACGTAAACAAACAAACAGACAAACCCCTACTATTTCCACAGACAGGTTGGAAAGCTCTGCCACCAAAGAATTTTGATTTATAGTGGGGATTTCCCTTGGCAACTGAAAGAAGTTACCTTTGCATATACTAAAAATGAGACTTACGGGATCTGGGAAAGAGAGCTTGACCTAGATCACAAGAAGTGCTCAGTGTATTTGGTACAACTCTGCAATGAAAAGTGGTATAAAAGGAGTCTCAAAATATCTCTCCACTTCTCCCACCTCTGAGATCACTCAGCACCAGGCAGGTCAAATTATGAATTAAAGAAATAGTATGTTTGCAGAGGGAGACCTAATACGGAACTGTAAGAGTGACCACATAAAGCTCTCCTCTTTTCCCTCTTCCATAGCCAGAAGTGGAAGATGGGGCAACGTGCTGTTTCTATCCCCCAAAATAAAGTTTGAAAGAATTTTGAGTCTCTGAAACACTAACTGAATATATGATATAATCCCAGACACCATGAGTTTGCACACACAGCCTCACACACCCAAAAATTCATTATTAGGCTCACCAAGATAGTAATGCTCAGTCTCTCTCACTTCTTCCCCCACAGGACCTGAACACCTCCTTACACTGTTACGAAATTTAGACTTCATTTCTCTACTAACCTAGGTCTAAGCCAAAGGACAACTGGCTATTTTATCCAGCACAATCTTCTTTGCACAATAAAAGAGAACAAACACTTTAGTGTTCTCACGTCCAAATGGTGCTTCTTGTGCCCACTGTTAATGGGATCACTCAAACCAACTAGCCACCCTAGAATAAAGGTAATTTATTGAGATTGCAGGATTTTTGTTTTCCCACCTTTTCTCTATAGAGGAGACAGCTTTAAACCAGACAGCACTAAATTTATTGACATTTTTCTTGCAGCTAGTTGTTTCAGTAGTACAAAGCACTGATACAGCAGTTTTTCCTCTTTTCCCTGTACCCCTGAGAGGATGAATGCAAGGGTGAAACTGTCCCAAGCCTTTACACTTCTGCCAGCCACAGCAGTTCTGACTGCAGGAAACAGAAGGCAAGTCCAACTCAGTGTCACAACATTGACAGGAGAAAGCACTGAATGCAGTCATGACAGACTGGTTTGTTTGAAAGTGCGCCTTCATTCAAAGAACAGTTGTAGGTTTGGGGAAACCCGTGGCATTTAATTCAAGCCTGATCCCTGCTTGTGCTGTCAGCAGGAGGGAAAGAGTAGGGAATGGCAAATGCCCCTCCCTCCATGCTGTCACACTTCCAGAAATCATGGGTAAAAAAATCAGGAAAATTAACAAGCAGTCACTCAAAAAATCTGAAGATGAAATAAAACTACCTTTACAAGACTTGGTGAAAGAATTGTACTTTCAGTTAAAGAAGGAAAATGAAAAAAGCTGCAGGCAGAGGCATTGCTTGCTGCTGAGCTCAAAAAGAGGCATTGAATTGCTTGCAGCCAAGCATGATCATGTCCAAAATCTTCAGGTGGAACTCTGTGATGCACATGAGACGGAGAGAATCTTACAGGAAGAACTGCAGGACGTAACGTTCTCTGAAACAAGGTCTTGTAACTCAGACCTTTCATGTTCAGTGGAGGGGGTGAGAGATGGTGAACGAGTCTGTTCTAATAAAGAGTAAAACGTAACATCTGTATTGACATCTAATGATGGTGAGGTAGCATGCTAACACTTAATTAAAACTGAAACCACAAATTATTGCCAGGGTCAGCAAACTGCGACTAAAACAGCTACAGAGATACCCAAGTCTGGCCATAAATCAGGTGAGATTCAGCTCCGGTCAATATTAATGCAGTGGAATGACAAGAAGCTGGGTGTACTTCCCGGACAGCAGAGTAAAAATCACCAGAGTAAACAAGAGCAAGTGTTATTTGCCAAACTGAGAAGGTTAATTCATGGCTCCTGGGTGAGAAGCAGAAGAATGGTAATCTTAACCCTAAAAGAAATCCAGTTTAACCACTCCATAATTTACAAGCAGGGGTGCTTGTTGACCTTTTACAAGCAGCCTCACTTCCTCTGGACATGAAATTTATTAGAGGAGACCCTCCTGTAAAATGGGGGAAGCAACAAGAGCAGTGCAGCAAGCACTTCATGAGATAGAAGTTAAAACTACACCTGAATGATACCAAGTTGAAGCAGTTAAACAGCTTGAATCACTAAGGGGCAACTTGTGGGGAAGTTTGTGTTGTTTTCTTTTTCTAGGAATATCCCTAGAAAAGTGGAGGCACCCCTTCACTGAATATTAAATGAACCATTTCCAAGTGGGGGAATTCTAACAGTTAATTTTTCGTGGTTTATGAACTACCCAGCAAGGCAGGAGCCTTACCTATAAAATTCTTCCAACTATAAGAGGATTTGGTCAAGAGAGAACCCTATTTTAAGGCCTTTGAAGTATGTGAACACACCTCCTCAACAAACCCATTCACACTTGTTGCAGTGTGCAAAGGAAATCAGTTGTACTATGGGACATGAAGATCCCCTTGAGACTTGGTGTGGACACACTGAAGTGTTTTCTTTTGTGATGTGTTGGGGATACCTCCCCATGGGATTTAAAAATTAAGACCTGCTGTGTAATTCTAGAGCTGATTTCAAGACATATTGGGCCCACATCCAACAGACACAGTGTTGAGGAATCCCTCACACCCCCTATCCATTAAAGAACATTCCAATCCTTGGGACTCACGAGATGGGGGCAGTGCCTTATGAGGATTGGGTTGATGATTGCAATTGGATTAGCAGTTTAAAGACTGAGGTCTTATTGTTCACTGTATGATTATTCGTGTTATTGCTACTGCACTGTCTTTTCTCCTACTATCCACTATCCTCATCACCACCCTGGATGACCTGTGCACTGAGGAAATGTCCCTGGAAAACAGTGTTCAAGCCAAGTGGTGGTGTAAGACGAAATTATAGAGTGCAACCTGCCTTTAATTTTTTTGGGTGGGTTTTTTTGGTTTGTTTGGGGTATCAGTCTTAATAATCTTACTCCCCTTGTATAAATCATAATCTACATGGAATGTCTTCCCAGGATGGCACTCTGGTCTGAGTATAAATCAGCAAATGCACCAAACACCAGAACAGCATTTTTTGACCACTTCCACTCACTGAAGCAGTACGTTTATAGTAATATCCATGCCAAGTAGCTCATTTTTGCAAATAGCAAAAATGCAGTTACTCTATTTGCATTAATTCTCAAAATATAGCTAAAGAAATAAGGCACATCTTGCCATACTTTTTCACATGCTGATATGTGATATGCTAAAATCAAAGGATTATTTTCCTTGACGTGTACTGCTATGAAGGGACAGTGCCAAATGTTATACAAAACAATCTAGTGCACAACCTTCCACACCAGATTTACCAAACTATTTAAAAAGATGAAATGCGGGTCTAGACCCAAAACCAACGTTCACAACAGGCACTTTTGCCCCCCAATTTGAATAAAACTATTAACAGTGACTCTCAAAAGGAAATCAGAGAGGCTTCAAGCACCAGGATGTGTGATTAGACTGTGAGTAGCCTCTTAATCTCTTTTTTTTTCCTTTTTTTACAGCAGCTCCAACATAATTTCCAATACCAGATTTGAAATTCTCTCTTTACCAGTCACACCGATGTATCTGTAAATTTAATCCCACTCTCTGCACAAGTATTGAAACAGATGGTCACACCTCATTTAATTTAACACTTCTTGCTTTATCTTTCCTTCTGATGACCCTCTGTGAATCATAGCTGTTAAGCTAAATCACAGTATTTAAACTGCTTTTGTGCCATAAACAACACTCCCTCGAGCTTTATGTGGCTCTGATCTTTACCAGACATCATCATTTTAATTTATATACCTGACCACAAACTCTCATCTCTATGAAACCTACTTGGTAAAGGATTACTGCCTCTGGACAGATTCAGAACTACTAGCAAATCAGAACAGTTGACATGCAGCCAGGATGCTTTCAAAATTATGGGGCATCAGAGTTCTATTCTCTACTGCTCCCCATTACTTTTATGGAAACATCCAGCAGCCATAAAACAGAAATACAAAGAATTCCATTGAATTTTGCAGTGTAAAATTTTGAAGGGAAAAAAACAAACAAAAAAACCCCTCCACTCAGTTTATTGATTGGGAGACACTACTTAGATGCTGAAAACTCCTTTGAGGTAACAGGCTGAAAATCCCTTTGAAGTGATGTGCCTATGATGGAATTCCACTGAAATTTTCTATAGGGATCTCGAGGAAGAAGACTTGATTTTTGCAGTGGAGTCTGGAAAAGCTTTCTGCCCCAGTGGGAAGTGTTTCCAGCTCACCAAAAGGATCAGAGAAATCACTCCATCACTAAATGCTAATGCAGTATGTAAGATTGGAAGACATTGGAAAGCATGACCAAAGCCGTGTTTGGGGATGAACCACCACACCAAATCTCTGGACTGACCAGTTAATCAGAGCAGGGCAAAGTCAACCTCCTGAGAGTTTCAGCAAGGTTGCATAGATATTGCTTGCCTTCAAAACACCAGAAATTTTTCTAAGACATTTCTAAGACCTTTTCTTCCCTTCTTAGTATTAAATGAAAATATCCCAAAAGTTAGTTAGAAATAAGATTGCTATTCCATGTTGGACCAAGCTGTCTGTAGCTTTTCACATATCTAAAACATTCCATCCAGAGCTTTTAATGTAGAGTTCCACACAGCATTTGATCAAATGCAAGTATCAGATGTGTATAGCTGGGGGAAAAAATAGAATATAAAAATCTTTTTTGTGTGAAATTAATTTTTTTAATCAACACATAAACAGTTTCTTAAAATATTTTTTACATAATTCCTAGAAAGTTTTTAAAAAAGCTGTTGTAGACTCAACGTATTTTCATTAAACCATGTACACTGTTTCCAAGCCTACAAGAAACAATTTCTGTCTAGAGCATTCAAGTATTTCTAAAATATTAGCAAGGGAAAAGTGAGTAAGAAAAAGATAGAGATGCTATTAAAAAAAGTCAACTTCCATACAGATGGAAAAAATAATCTAAATTTTTTAGTCTGTCATGTTATAAACCTGCGGATCTGACACAGCTCAGATTTATTTAAATTACTTTGCTTTACCAGTGTAAAATATGTGAGACACCTTAGGTATATTCAGAAAGTTTGTGTCGGAGATGAATTTGGCACTCAGCTTTTGAAATTGCTTGTGTTGAAGCAGGTTCACTTTGTGATTCCCATGGCTGTAGCAGAGTTTTCATTTACATTTTTACTGCATTTTGGTGCAATTCAATTTGAACTCTAGGCAAGGTTTTCCATGTTGTGAAAAAATCCAGAACTGGCTCTGAAGAGAGCATACAAATTTAAATGGCACAACCTTTTTTTTCTGTCCAATATCCTTTATTTTCAGACTAATAGGCTCATACATAACACCCTCCTGTGCATTGAGTATTGGTAAAACATTCTTTTCACATCAGAAAATAGATTTGTGTGTGCCAGACACAGTCCAAAGGCATTGGACATGCACAAGTGGAGAGAGCTGACTGAAAAAACTGTTCTATTCTCAACAAAGCCACAGAAGACTCTGCTAGGCTCCCAAAAAACTCATCTGTATATGAAGGGACACAGGTTGTCCAATCCAAAAAAAAAGTTCAGAGGCAGCTCAGGGGTCCTAAAATTTTTACCTAGGGAACAAAGAGCTGGCATTTCAACTATCCTGTCAAGGTGTCTACTTACATCCCATTAGTGAGAATTAGTTACAGTCAAGGCTGTGAGAAGGGCCTACAAGAGTACAACAACAGCTGCATGCTCCAGTTCTCCCGAGTCCCATCCAGTTACACCATAAATGCTCCATTCCTTTCAGAATGCAAAGCCATGCACAGCCTTTCCTCATCATCTAGATCCATGCACCACTTTTCCCAGATTCTGTTATTTCTTCACAAATTTTATGTCTCACCCATAAAAAAAAAAAAAAAAGGCGAGAAATGAGGCTCCATACATAAACAGTGTTCGTCTCTGAACAGAAACAACAACCCAGTGTGGTTGTTCAGGGGGTCTCAGCTAATGTAAACAATTATCCAGACTGACAAAAAATTCAGAGCACACACACACAGTTAGGTACAGCGGTATTTATACACAAGCAAACACAACAAACAGTTCTGAAAGTCTCCATCCAAATGTACCCAACTAATCAACCATGGTAGACAGTCATATTTCAGGACATAAATGACTCAACATGAGTTTGGAAATCCTACTTGTACAGGTGGGAAATCATGGGGTGATTTTCCCAGCTGTGGCAACAAAATTACAAGAGTTACCTACAGACATATTAAAAAGTCAATTTTAAGAAAATCAATCTAATAGGCATACTTTAAAGTTACACTGCTTTAGCATTTGTGATGCATTTGGGCTTGCTCTTTAAATCTTGTTTCGCTTACTAGTGATGTTTCTTTGTAATCACATTGAAGTAAAACACATGTGATGGCATTTATGTGCCTAAATATCTGAACAGCAGCAGAATTTCATAGCCAGAAATATAGTGCTGGCACTTGCATCCTCAGAAAATCATGATTACATTTATTTAAAATTTCTACTATTTATATCTATATGTGTTATTGATGCCATGACGATTTTTGTCTTTTCTTTTATACCCCTGTTATACCTTTTTGCAACTTCTGTATTCTTGGTGCTTTTGCCTCCATTCTTGGACTTGTTTTTTAAGCTAAGAGACTAAACATTTTAGAGGCTTTGCAGTTAGGGTGCCAGTGTGCCCAGACCCCAAGGTCCTCTCCAGAACACATTTTGTAAACTAAGATAGAACCATCCAGGGGAAGGTTCCTTGGGGAGGGGGGCTCATTCGAGCCTCTCATTGGGGAATTTTGATAGATATGCTAATTAGGAAGACCTAGAATGTAAGACCAGATATAGAGGGAGGGATTGCGGTGGCCATTGCGGGGGTGCATGGAGGTGTATTCGACCTGGTCTGGTGCACCTAAGGATCCTTACAATAAATACCAAGGTAATACCCTTTTCCCCTTCTAACCGTGTTCGCCTCTTGATTTTAAGACCAGGAAAAGGCATCATTATAAATGAAGTTCTCCCAACTAGCCAGAAATAAAAGCCATTAGACAAAGAGAGCATTTTACAAGGTAACACCACTCAGAGCAATTCCAATCTGAAAGGACAGCCTACAGCACAACACATGCTTACATTCTTTAAAAATCCTACACAAATTTGGAACACTGCAGAAGAAACATCAGTGGCTGCAGGATTCCTCATGCAACACTTGCAGTCTCCTCAGAGGGTGTGCAATACACACACACAGTCCTGCAGCACATGTCCCAGCTGAGCAAGACCACTGCTCACCCCATGGTACTCACCAAGCCAGCCCCTCCAGGTGTGAAATTCTGCCTTCTGGGATGCTCAGCTCAGATGGCCTCAATTCCTACATCTTCCCAGGTATCTTTAGGAAAATACCTGCCCAGGTGCTGCAGGTCACTCCTCCAATCACGGTCAGCACTACTACCTGCCATCAAGGCTTGTTTCTACAACCACAAGTTTCTAAATTTTGCTTTGTAACTTAAGGTACCATTTAAAATTAGAAAATTTCAGCTGCTCCTGGTTCAAACCAAGAAGCCAAAGGTGCATTGTCCCACACCATACTCCTGAACTACTGGGGCTTGGTGATTTTGAGAACTTGTCTACAGACCAACATAAATAGTTTTTCCTGAAACCTGATGTTCCCAAAAGGCTTGTAATACTAATGAGAAGCTGCTAATATTTAATTTTGATTGTAAAGCACAGGTGAACAGGTGCACTGTAAAGCATAAATTGAAATACTAGAGGTAAAGTATTTCTTATTTATTATCATAAGGTTTACCAGACTTAAAAGATGTAAAAGATTCCAGCTCTCCATGAATGGGAATCTTTGTCACTGTCCCTAAAGACCTGGTAACATTTATCCAGGTTAGGAGTAACCTTTAAGATACTTTAAGTAGCCTACTCACAAAGGTAGCACGAGAGATATTTGAAGTACACAATCTGCAAACTTTTCCTTGTTAATGGGGGGGATGAAGGAGAGGGGAAAGGAGAACAGAGCAGCCAAAAAGTACTGTTCTTCATTAGTAGTATATTACATGAAAAAGACTTTTAATCTAAACCAAGGCATACTGTAGATAAACATTTTAATTATGTCTCTTAGGTATGTTCAGGTTCTCAGAATACAATATTTTTTAAAAAAGTAAGCATCACCTTTAGAAATAGAAATAATCATTAACAGAATCTAGACAGACAAGATAAAGATTTTCCTTGAAGAATTTACAGCCTAGCAAGAAACATGGGAGGTTATAGAGAAGAACCATCTGTATCTCCAAATCAGATGTGCACAGGAAGGAAAGATCCATCAATCAGCTTTCACACAGGGTGGAAATGCATTTGTTGCTGCACTTTAGTGGTGGAACCACTGCTCGATAATCCCGCCATTTTACCTGATTCCTAACTTCACCTGAAAAAATCTGCCCCTGTAAATGTAATTTTAAAGGCCAACTTTCACCTAGAGATTGCATTCCCTATGAAAAAGTTTGGTTGTTGACTAGGAACTACTAATAAAAGCTATTAACTTACCCCTCTGGGCTGGTAGTGGATGTGACACAATTATGTCACAAGGCACATGGTCAGCATGCCTTACTTTTGAGTAGGCCATTTTAAAGGGAATGAAAAGTTAAGCCTTTAACTCTTACCAGAAAAAAAAAAATGTTTACATGTCATTAATTGCCTGATAATCATTGGGCAATGTATCGATCTTGAGGTTTCAACAGCAAGACACTTCCTCTCACCAGACGTAACCTCTACATGGAAAATTCAAAAATAAAAAAAGCCAATGCCAATAACATCCTATTTAATAGTCCTATTTAATAAAAAACAGGACAGATTTTAAGATATAACTATGCAGAAAGCATCTGAATAGCATGATCACAGAACAATATGAATCATAAGTTACAACTGATGGACCAAACTCAGTCGCAGGCCAAAAATTTTTTAAATGTCTACCTTCGGATGTCTGTACTTGGTATTAATGTTTTGCATTTGAAATGTCAAAATAAAATCTGGCTAATTTTGGATAAGCCAATTCACTTGCTATCTTTGCTGCCAATGCCTGCAGATCTTTCACAAAGATAAATTTGTCCTCTAAAAGTCTATTACAGTTTTATTGACATTGAAAACTGTGGAAAGAGCATTAAAATATTTAAACTATTCCACAAGTTCCAAAAATCACAGATGCTTTTTAAACTTTGAAACTGCACCAGAGTTCAGATATCTGGGTAAGAGGCAAAAAACAAATGAACAAGTTGAAAACACTGGGAATGAGGCAGATATGGCACAGCAAAGTGTAGCAGAACTGCAACAGGGATGCAAGTGGTTATCTGACACTTTGGTGGCATTTATGAAACCTCCAAAATCCACAAATTTTATTTGAGAGTTAGGGCTAGAGAGGTACAAAATGTCTGAGTGATCATCAGGTCTTGGACACGAGCATCTGTTGTAGTTACCATAAATGCAGCTACAGGCTTTCCTGGAATCTTATAAAAATCATGATCTGTCTTTCCAGGAATAAGGAAATAAATGAGGGATCCTCTTCAGAACAATCTTCAGACTTCCTTCAGCCCCAAATTCTTCCATGTAGCTCAGTTTTTCTGCAATTGATGTTGCCTGCTTCAGACTGAGAAAAATGACATACTTGTGTCCTTTATTTGTGCTCTGTGATTGTCAGTCTGCATAGATCATCAAATGTCTTTTTATTGACTTCTGGCAGAAGAGCATAGAAGGTTTTAGTTAAAGGAAATATTTCCTAAAAGATCTTTACAAATAGATGTGGAGGAGATCAAATATGTAATCAGAAGAACTTACGCCTTACAGTAACCCCTAGACAAACATTTGTTCATATGGCACTGTTGTCAAACCTCATCCTGCCTACAGATACAGCAGTAGTTCAAGTACAAAAGAGTTATTGTCATAATCACTGTCCCTTTTTAAACAATGCTTTGTGATCCTAATATTTCACGTTTCTTCTGAACAGAGTCATCCACACCATTTTATAAAGTCCTCGAATATTTTCTGTTGGGTTCCAACAGAAATAAACAGTTTCCAAGACCCAGCCAGGTCTTATAAAAGCTGATGCTGTTGGAAGACCTTCATCAAGAAGGCACTCGAGGAAAAATAACATGCAGTGATATGTTAGTGGTGCAAGCATTAGTTCCTGCTTGGAGCTACAGAAATAATCTTACACTTACTCCTTTCCTTGGCACTTAGTACGAAGGCAGGTCAGTCTGAGCATTCCTATTTAGTATCAATGGGTGGCAATTGTCCAAAAAGGCTGATTAACACATAAAAAGAAGCACACAATTATAACTACACACAAGCAAAGCAGAATCTGGGCACAAGCTATGGCAGCAGTCCTGTGCAGATCAGTTATTATTCAATGTCACACTAATTTTGCAGGCAAAGGAAACATCCTGGATAGTTTGAGTGCACAGAACAGAGCAAAATATGAAGAAGATGACTATATATTATTCATGAAAATATAAAATCTTTGAAAACAAACAGGGACTATGTCTACACCCTTTTGTTGTACTGGTGTCTAAAAATCTCACTGTCATCCAGATTACTTCACAAGATCAGTTTGAAGCATCTGGGCTGTTTATGTGCAGCTTCTTAGTGTTGCTCCTTTTGTAAAACACACTCACATGCTGATGTGGCTGGTATGACCCAGAGCGACTGACTTGCCTGCACCAGCTACTGCTGGAATGGGAACAGAGCTGTCACACACTGTGTCTGTGCTTTTGTGACTGCATAGGTCAGTCCATCTGATATTCCCCCGTGATGTAGGCAAGATACGCAGCACATATATCTCTTGGCAATGAGATTCTGGCATGTCCTCCACTACACAGAGACAGCCTTTGTACTCTATTCAAATCCAAACCCACCCCCTGGTGTGGGGAATTTGTTTCATACCAAGGTCAATCATGCTTGCTCTTCTTTGTAAAGGTTAATTTCTTAGGCTGCTTTGTCATGAAGGATATAGTCTTAATCTCCTAGATTTTTCTTTAAAATACAAAATTATTCTTAGTCTTTCCTGGTAAGTATTAGAGATAGCTTGGATCTGTGAATTCCCCCTTTTTTCCGTGGAGTATTTGCTGGATGCTGTCTCAATAGGTATGAAATGCACACTTGAAATAGCAGTAGCCTTGAGCTACAGCAACCACTGCAGTACCAAGTCACAGCAAAGGACATCGGTGACATGGGAAGCAGCAGTTTTGGAAGGCCAGCCACAGAGCTGCAAGCAGAGGGTCACTGTGCTCTCCTGCTAGCTCCAACACCTTTTCTCTCTCCTTCTGGTTAACACACTATTTCCACGTTGGGTCTTCTGAGAAAGCTCCACTGAGAAAGCCCAGATAAACGACATGGACCTCAACACCACATTCCAACAACAGAAATCCTACCCTGAAGCAGATTAGGATATGGAAGTTGGCTGAGGACTCCAAATAGAGACTGGAAGGTGTTCTGTTTCCTACCACAGACCCTATAAGGTGGCCCTGAGCATCATCAATCATTTTGTGTACAAGGATCTGTCAAGGCTTCACCTTATACTCATGCATGGTTTGCCCTGCAATAATATCTAATCAATTTGCAAGTCACATTTGAAAAAAAAGAAGACAGGCAGTCCCATGCTTTCAGCCTCTACAGGGAATAGAAATAGTCTGTGTGCAGAAAAGAAAGCTGACGACACCATTTGGGAAATTAAGAGTTCTGAATATGTTTCTCGAACTGCTTTTAAGCATCTTTAATGTTCAAGAAAGTCAATATAGACTAGACAGACAGAAAACAAAAAAAAAGCAAGCATAACCCTGGAGAATATAATAGAAAATAAGTGGTCAAAAAACAGTACGGAAGAAAACAAAAGATGTTTTCATGAAGGAACTCTGCCCGCTCAGGGGAACAAAGGGGAAGAAGGCAGGGACAACATATGGGGACAGGACACAGAACAGGGTAAGACAGCACGTTTATGTGGAAAGCTTTATGAAAAGAGAAGTTGCCATGACTGGGAAAGCTATAAAAACACTGCATGTCAGTACAACAAAGCTTTAACATGCTTGGTCTGAACAGTACTTGGCACACACAGAATATGATGGACGGGATGTAAAACAGCCCTTGGAGGTGAACAGTGAAACAGGTCTTAATCCAAACTGGGAAGAGACACTGTATCAGAGATGTGCTCCACACAGGAACAAAAGATAAATAATAAGCAGGTATATTATTAGAAGAGCCATGTGATGGCCATGTGATGCTAATCAGTTACTTCACAGCAATGCAGAGAAATATGCAGCTTTTTTAAGGTAGGTAATTGGCACTTTCTGTTCCATTCTATAAGGTGTTGCATACCACCATTGTGAAATTTAGCACACAAGACAGCACCACAGAAGGTAAAGAAAACCAAACATACTAAATCCTGTGCCCTATCTGTTTGATCTAATGCACTAAATAGGAAGACATTCCTATCACTCCCTGTTTAATGCTTTCACAGAATGAAGTATCACAATGTACCTGCATATTTTAGGTTAGACACTCAGTTGGCATAAATAGCTGCAGCCTCACTGAAACCTGTATTTTTCAAGTATTCTCCCTTCACCTTACTTCCTTTGGAAGGAGGCAGCTGAATTTCAGTTTGCTTGTTTGGCACCTCCTCCAAAACTTCATGGTCAGCTTGGCCTAGAAATATGCTTTCTTTTTCTTTTAGCATGCTAAGTATCCTGTTTTACAGACAATTTACTTCCCCTGTATCTGACTCTGAACCTGGTCAGACAATTACATTAAAAATCTTGTAACTCCACCCGCACATGCACTCTGTAATGACTGAATGTTATAAAACAGTGGCTGCTTTAAAAGTGACAAAGCAAACAAACTGACTCATCCATCCCCTAACTTTCCTATTAATACAATTAACTGTTTGAATCAAATTTATCTTTTTCAAAGGTTTGAAGTGACAAGGATCATCACCAAAACACTGCAGAAATTATTAAGTGTTTATTATTATTCCCTAAACCCAAATCAACTCTTCTACCACGTCTCCAACCCACACATATGCGTGCCTGGTATCATTCTTTCTGGGCTGAGGCTACAGTATGCCTTTGCATCATAGCAACCACATTATCACTTATAGTTATCAGGCAAGAGCGACACACAAAGGCACAGTGGCTTTAAAGCATCAACAAAGTATCAGCAAAGAAAAACGCCAAAATTATTTTTTGCATAAGCAGCTGACAGTAGCTTCTGTGAAACTAATGATGACTTTGTGTCTCTTCAACCAGTTAATTTTGGACAGAGCTGGACTAGTTTCTTTTTCCTTAGTTAGTGGTCCATCACCCCAGTTAGAAACAAAAATGAGTCACAGAAGTGGCATAGCTGAATCTTTACAGAAAGCTTCCAAGTTGGTTTGTATATTCATTGTGAATACTGAGGGCCCTAAGAAAAATGAAGAGAGGAAAAATAAAAGAGTATTTCACTATGAAAAACAGCAATTCCTTATCAAGCAATTAGCTTAGTGATAAGTTCCCATTTCTCACTTTGGGAAATTTCCATGAATATTGGTAATATAATTATGATAAAGGTTGAAGACATACTACAGTACTCAACTGTTAACAGTCCACAAACAATTTGTCTTCTCATGACAGACAGGAGAGGGTCTAATTATGCTGAACATTTCAAGGAAAGATTGAATGTTTGCCAGACAACTCTCCATTGATTGCTTTTAAAGCATAGTACTGGACTGCTGAAGGGAAATACAGATTCTTGGCTCCAGGTAATTAACTTTCACGCTGTTCTCTTCTTAAACGCTAATGAAGCTCCCTTAAAGTCTTCATTACCAAAGGGTATTTGTTAATAAAAAAGCAGAGAGCCAGACAAAGGTCCTATTTCCCTCTACTTCTCTATACATATCTAACTATTATACATTTCTCAGGACTCTAAGTAATGTCTTTGAAGTGAGTAATGATAGCCTGAAAAGTGCAAAGGGTGTGGAATACCTAGTGAGAGAGGGCAGTATTTCCAGAAATATGGAAAAAGCTGGACCTCAGAGTCTTGAGAGAATGGGGGTGCTTGACAGAGAAAAGAGCTGAAGGAAAAGGAAGGCAGAGATATATCAATATTTGGTGAAATGGTATTACTCTGAAGTTAAACTGATGAAGATAAAAACCAAAACTTTAGGAAATTCAGCAACTCAGCAGCTTAATCTAGATTTCATAAAGTAAGGAATAAGATTGCTTACTGACACTGGTGGCAGTGCTTCCTTCCAGGAAGCATCTGCTCAGATATTTAAAGTGCTCAGTGTATCTGGCAGGGCTCTCCACAACAAACAGTTCCATCCAAGGACAGTGAATCCCCTTGGTCCAACCACAAATAAATACTGTTGAGCCATCTGAGGTATATTGGCTACCTAAGAGAACATAATCCCTTCTGTTGGCTCTGCTGAAGTCTTTGGTTTGCACAGGCTGGGTGGTGACATTTCAATGTGTCCTAGTGCTATCCAGCAAAGCACCAAGTGCTTTAATACAAGCTCCCTGTGAAGTCACTGAAAAACATA
The DNA here is from genome assembly GCA_013397975.1 of Machaerirhynchus nigripectus. Classification (NCBI taxonomy): domain Eukaryota; kingdom Metazoa; phylum Chordata; class Aves; order Passeriformes; family Dicruridae; genus Machaerirhynchus; species Machaerirhynchus nigripectus. Next base: position 199,655 of record VZRQ01005771.1, on the reverse strand, counting down.
TTTTGGATTACTCTTAACTCCCAAAACAAACATACAAGCATTTGCATAAATATTGTCCACAATATTACAGTTGGAGATTTTGTTGACTCAGTACCTGAGTGCTGGAGGAAAGTCAAGATGCGCAGTCTGTTTCCTCTTTCATTGTCCAGTTGCCTGAATCCCAGCCAGGACCCACTAGGAGAAAGGAATAAATGGTTTTTGTGATTTCATTTTCATCTATTTTGTATGTCAGTATGTGTTTTCACTATATTAATCTGCATCCTTCCCTGTGTCTGAAACCTACATTAATAACAGGAGCTAATCTCTATCCCTTCATTATGCATTGGCAAGAGAATTTGGCATATGAAGCACATCAGCACCATTTGTTAGATGGTCTGTGCCTACATAGAAGATTTTCCTGGACTTTACAAGTTTGCACAATTCATTTTGGAGGAGCAGTTATCACATTATAACCAGCTCAAATGAATTGTAAATAGCACATACAAAAGCATATCCTTGCAATTTATAAGAGGATTAAAACAATAATAGCCATTAGTCACTATTTGCAACTATTAAAATTACCTTTTTTGGAACGCTAAGCACCTGAAGAGGTGAAAAGGGTTCCCACTCCATGAATAATGTCCATTTTCCAAAACAGAAAGTGTTGCTGATAAAGTATTTGAGGGTTTGTTTTGTTATTAAAAAAAAAAATCAGGAAAAAACATACAGAAACCCCTGCCCTTTTGATGATATAAAAATTGTTCTTAGTCAAGTGATTTATTCAGCTTTTGGAAGCACATCTGAATTTTACAGAGCTACGTGTCTTGTATTTCCTGGAGTTCCACACACTATTTAGATATAGCAAAGAACGCTATTAGGGATTTCCTTTGTAAAGCTCATGGCTATGGTTTCTATAGCTTGCTGCACTCTTTAAGACTCTCTAAAGCTAGGATTTATCTTTCTAATTTCAGGATTACTTTTATTCAGTTGAGGTGGTTGCCGTCATTAATCAGTAGCTGCAAGAGATGCTCATTTACAAGAAAGGGTATTTTGGAGCAGGTATAGACTAGTATAATCTCTTGCTTTTAAAAGTACCTATTAAAAATACAGACAGAATGTTGCATTAAACAGCATAGAAGCTAAATCTGCATGAGAGACATCTCAGCTGAAATGTGATAAGAGAAGTGCAAGTAAATCCAAACAATTAATGATGGCATACACATCAAAAACATTTCCCCAAAAGTATCAAACACGAGGGAATATCCTATCAATACAGGCAAGGAGCTTGCACTTAGATTTTTCAGTTCAGGAGTATTTTTAACAGCTCATATAAATTATGAATTATCACAGAACTATCCTTTGCATCCAAACCCGTTATTACTTTGCACCACTTCATTTGGCAGAGGAAATTGAGTTCTGTTTAGAACTGCCTAACCACCGGTGATAAGCCAAAGTATCCATTCCAGATCTTTGACATTGCAGATAAGGGAGAAGAAACTGATCTTCTGATTGTAGCCTAAGGAGCAAAATGTTCTGTAGTTCCCTGCTAAGATGAACAAGGATCCATCACTGATTCAGGAACAAACAAGTAATTTTGGATCAGCTGGAAACTACATTTTTCAAAGGTTTCATTTGGAGAAAAACACTTTTAAGTTTTACATTTTTATTCACTTATGACCAACTCCAAGATAATGCTACACAGTAATTTCATAATAATGCTGATCACCTGTGCCACAGGGCATCACAACTGCTTCTACATTCAATCGGTCTCTTTGTCCTCAGTCATTTACAGCAAAGACACAAGACAGTGCTACGGACAACTAATGAAAAATCCTCTCCAGCAGCAGAGGCCTTTGCATTCCTGCACTTACAAGTCCCAAGTCTTAATACCCTTCCTCACATTGCAGTCTAAATGCAGGCTGTTATGACCTTAGGGGATTCAGGTGTGAAAATGAACTAGCTTCACATGCATCCTGGTGGGGCACATCAACAAGATTATACAAGCTGATAGGAGACATGTTACCCTCATAATCACACTTCCCAGTGGATGCATCTATGCCAAAACTCATTGCAGCAGGGACAGTGACAAGCAAATGCTCAGTCCTAGGAAGGGAGTGGAAAAAGCTGTTTTGTCATGCTGTTGGTGGAATGGTTTGTGCATTTCCTCAGGAGCGTACTTTCATGGGTTATGTGTATATTAAGCCAAGGAATAATGGGAATGGCTTTCAATTTTCTATTCCATTCTTTTCCATTAAGGTCTTATGTCCACTTCATCATTACTGGAGCCAACTGAGTGCTTTCCAGGAGTTTGTGAAGTGACATGACCGACATCTGTCATGTGTTCATGCTGTCATGCCCTCCTCAGGGGTAGGAGCATGTGCAGTAGTGGTTTGGGGCTTTTTGCCCTTTCTTTTCTTTTTTTTTATTGGACATGTACACAGACTAGTATATGTTTTGATACGAAAAACAACTTAAAACGTACATTCTACACAGCACAGAAATTGCTTTGGTTTGTACTGGTCCTTGTGAGAGTTCAATCCACAGTCTTAAACCAGACCAAGAAAGTCTTTATGGTGCTTCTTATCCTGCTGGAGTGACTGGTCACAGTAGCCACCTGCAGGTCTATGATCAAATCCTTTCTTTTCTCATAGTAAAGGACATATGACATCTGGTGTTATGCTACCATAGGAAAATATGGAGGGGAAACAGGCAAGAGAGAACTGGAATGAGGAAGGATTATTATCTTCCTACTAACTTCAGCATTTGGCTACACTCAGCAAAAACAAGCTAGTCAAACTCTACAGAACAGATCTTTATTTTTTAAGACATTGGTGCAGGACTTGATCCTAACACACTTCATTACAAAACAAGGACAAAATCCAGCCTTTTCCTAAGGGTTTATTATCAACACAAAAAACACGGTGAGATTTAAAAACAAAGGCAAGTGAAGCTGACCCATTTTTAGATGTTAAAATAAAGCACCAGCACCCTCTATCAGGATATTTCAAACACTGGCAACAGAACAGTGATTTATCCTGAATAGAAAATATGCCTTTAGTACATATTTAATATGTACCACAACCTTCATAAGTCGGCTTTAATTAAAAGTTCTATTTCTGTTTTAAAATTGACATGAACTACTACCATCCAGGGCTCTGCTTTGCACAGATATTCTTCAGAGCTGTAGAGCAAATTGTTATGCAGTATCACTCAGAGAAAGGCCTGCAATAAGAGAAGTGATAATGAAGACAGCAGCTGTTACTAAATTACAAAAACAAGACAGATTTGTTGGCAAACACTAACAATCTGGGAAACTTTTGTGCAAGTTCAACACTTCTGCAAATAGTCCCTTTTTGTGTTCCCTCAGTGGGGTGTGATGACCAGAAAAATTGGTTCACAAGAGACTTACCACCTTTCACCAGCCCAACCTGCTGCTCCTCACACTGATCCCCTTCACAGGGAAGGTAATCACATTCATCTCTACCCTTTGCGACCCCTTGCAACCCCTTTTTTTATGGAAACTACTATAGCATACAGAAGAGGTTAAGAAAGGAAACCTGGATGTTCAACACCCGCCCTTTCCTAGTAGGTTCCTAATAGAGTCAACAGCAGAACATATTTCCCTACCCACCTCACCAAAATCCGAAGCCACTAGAGAAACAAATCTTCTCCAGTACAGTGTTTCACTGTTCATTGCATGTAAACAATTGAATATCATCAGCTTCCAGTCACTGTGTGATTGTGCCAGGTGTCAAGAGGAAATCTCAAGGACAAAGATTTTATAGCCATCCTTCCAACTTGTGGCAAGTACGCTAATGCCAATATCACTGGCTTCTTTAGAGCATTGGTGATCTAAACAACGGGTCACACATGAGTTTTCCAGCACCCTCTGGTTATGTCTACCATATCCTCCACAATGACTTTGCATAGCCAGGGAATTCCCACCTGAAAATTATCAATTCATGTTTTTGCTGATGCACTAAATGAAAGGGCATAGTATAGCACAACTACTCATCCATGAGGATTACCAATCACTTTAGGCTTCTATGTGTGTGCAGGTGTACAACATGGATTTTGAAAACCATTTTATTTGCTTCTTCTTTGCCCCTCAGGTCTCCCCAGTAGGCAGCCAAGTAAATCCTTCTCTCCCAAGAGGAACCTCAAGAGCAGCATATTTTTCTTTTACTCTTATCATCATTAAATTTCTCAAAACTCCGCTTGGTGTCATTCAAGTTCAAGAAACCTTGCTGAAAAAAATTGCTGTTGCATCTTCAGTGAAGCACTGGAGGCAAAGTTACCAAGGCTACTGAAAAGGAGAGTGCTGCAGAGTGCTTTGAGTAAAGAGGCCAGGAGAAACTCACTCCAAAAGATTTTATTATCGTCGTATCTGGTCTCAGTTGAGATTCAGAAAAAAAATAACATAAAGGAGTTATGGAGAACTTTGTCATGTAAGTTTCCTAACATGCAGATTAATTTAGGATGCTAATTCCATGAAAGATGCATTCTGCACTGAAGCATGCAAACCGGAGTTTTGTCACACACTTAAATAAAGTCATACTTCCTTGAAATTTCCAGCCCAAAAGGGAGGGAAAAATTTGTGTGTCTACATAGAAGAACCAGTTTTTAATTAGGAAAAATGGTCAATTACTTGGGAGAAGAATTAAACAATGGATTTTGGAAGAAAATTTTCAATCTATTTTCAGTTCTAAAGATGTTTCAGAGGGGAGGCTGCTGTAACAGCTGTCGTAATTACCTATGACTGTTCTTTGCCTTTTTGCAGTATTTTTGAAAGCTTTGATATGCAAAATAGTACTACATGGAACCAATTTGCTTTGCCTCAGCTGCTTTGTGGTAACTTCCCAAATGCATGCTACCACCCCACTGCCTCCTGTCAAAGTGAGCTTAGCCCTTTCCCATCAAGGGAACTCAAATCTTCCATGGCACACTAAGCAATAGAAACATTCCTTCTGTAAGGCATGGTAACACTTTTCTCTCAAAATCTCTCGTCTCTGTGACTGTTTCCAAAGCTACTCAGGTCTTCTAATACTAATGCATACACTGAACCTCAAAAGCAAAGGAAGTACATGGTGCTGTAGTGAAAGCACCAGTTTAAGAGACAACCACCTATCTTGAAACTATAGGTTCATTGGTAAGACTTCGTGCATTCTTCTGCATAAAATCACAGAAAAAAAGGAAAGGGAAAAGAGTAAACCAGGACAGGTCACACAGATTCCACTGACGGCCACACTGATAAAGAAGATACGTTCACTATTGGTTTCTTCACAGAGATTACGAAGAGCAGATGCTCAAAGGTAGAAAAGAGGCTCTGCACATTACAGTGTACAGCCTAGTTACCCACCTCCATCATAACCAAAAAAGGGGCTGTTACTGAGGAAGTTGTTCTATGTTAGCTGTTATATCAAGTGGCACTTCTTTGACAAGAAAGTAGTTTTTCAGAAAAAAAAACTTTAGGAAAAATAGTTTTGTAATGAAAAAGAGAGAAGTGCAGAGCAGGTAAGGACAGATACCACACTTAAACACAGCAAGTATAAAAAACTTAGAAGATAAAATAAGGAAACTCGCTCACCTCTTCTCAGGGTGGTAAGAGGACTAAATTGACCAGAGAGGTATGGATCAGTCAACACAGACATAATAGTTCATTTTTTCAAATATTGGCTTAAATATATTTTTTTAAATATACATCAACTTCAACCCAATCATACTCAATAAACAGATGATTATGTGGGGTCTGATAATATGGAAATGATCTCTGCCCTGCTAAAACTTTTGATATAAGACAGACACTCCTTTTCTTTCATGTCAACTTCATTTAGCAGTTTCTTCCTAAATAAAATGAAGTCAGACAAGTCAAAATTAGTATTCCATACACTGCAAGCTTCTCCACGAGATCTGTTTTAACCAATAGAGAGCCCACACAGTCTGGACCTGAACAGCTTCAAAGGAAGGATTGTTTTCTAACGGGGTTATGACACAAACTTGCCCAGCCATGCAATTGCCTGATGAATTTCTAAATTTTTTTGGGGGAAGGTAAGTTTTTTACTAAAAGCCACAAAGAACCACTGTCTGCCATGACAGACATTCATTCAGTCCTAACAAACTGAAGAAGAGCTGTGCAGTCCCATCAAAAAAATAGTGGAGAAGGACACTGGGATCTGATCCTCCAAACATGAACAATGAACAGAGATCAGATTAAATAAATGTATGTTTTTCTAAATGCCTTACCCAAGTAAAACACAAAGCCATTAAGCAGCTGGAGCAACCGTCTAAAGAGTAAAGATGAAAAATTCTGGTCCTGATACCTCTACAGACACTGTATAAATTGAGATTTGCACCATGAACATCTAGAATTCAGTTTCCCCTAAAGCAACAGGAAGTGTGATGAGTTATTCAGAACTGTCATCACGTGGAATATATCCACATTTGGCTATCAGGGTCCCCAAAACTGTAATCAGATCTGACTCTTGTGATCGTGTGACACTCAGTTAATTTCAATGAAACTTTTGACTAGGATCCTCCCAAATAAATTCTATAGCTGCAATGAATACGTATAAAATTAGTGAAAGCTTGCTAAGCACTTAGAGTTTCTGGGATGACAAGTGCTATATAAATATAAATAAAACGATTACTGCTACATAATATCTACCCTGAGAGAACAGAGTGACATTACTGGAGCTGTTCTGGGAGCTGAGGTGAATAATAGACTTTTCATAATTTACCATAAAATACTCATTTATTTTTGAACAACAACAACAGGAAAATGCAACGCTTAAAGAAAGAAAAAAAGGAAATAAAAGCACACAATATTTTTCTGTAAACTGGAGAAAACTGTTGGAAACCAAACTGGTCCCAACCAAATCAGCCAGCAACTGGAGGTGGCAACTGAACAGCAGGATTTGATGAAGTAACCAATGCCAGTAATAGGGTAGTAGGCAGAATTAGCATTTAAAAAAGAATTAAGGACAGTTATACAAATATTGTCCAGACAGGTATAGCTCCATCTATTGCAGGAATAAAGAGCTTTCACTCAGTCCTTCGGGGAACTGCAAGGTGGTTTGTGGTTTCTCAAACAAAGTGGTAACCTCAGGAAACACTGCCGGGAATCTGACTGACGGTGACTTGCCTTTGAGGAAGGTGCGATCTCCTGCCTCTGAGCTTCCCCTGAGCTGGGATACCCTGGCACATACATAAGCAAGAGCTTGTGTTTTGTGAGACTGCTGCTCCTTGCCTTCAGCTTCCAGTTCCAACCATACAATCCTTCACCTCCCCAGGCACGGTGCTCCAGCTGAGGCAGAAAGATGACTCCATGTCTGAGGGGCAGAGAGCCCACCTCTCACCAAGGTATTTGGTTTGTGAGAGGAAACTGGTTTTGTCTAGCACTGACTAGAATTAAACTTCACAAACCCCAAGCCTGGGAGATCTCTGACAGCTAACAAGTTGCTTTGCTATTTTTGTGAGAAGTAGTTTCCCCGCCATAGATGAAAGAAATGCTACCCTCCCAAAACACTTCTCCCCTCACTGCCAGCACTGAAATCAGCTGTGCCAACTACGCATCTACCTGGTCACAGAGCCCTTTTCTGTCTGTGTGAATGCTTGGCAGGGGCAGGGATTTACTCACATACCTCGAAGATGTCCTACAAGTCTGTAAGAACCCTGCTCTGGAGACAGCAGGTGAAAGACTCATTTGCCACCCTTGAACAGTCTTTATGATGAACCAGCTTAGGTGTTCAGCCAGAGAAAAGTGGTTTTTCACGTATTCCTAGCTGAAACAGAGCAATGGAGGTGGTGCCAGGGGCCAAAGTGGGCAGCACTGCTGCCCCACTGCCACGCAGGCAAGAGTGAAGCCACGCTCCCCACCCCAGCAGCTGCAGGGGAATGAGAGCTGCCCACACCTCACTGCCTTGTTTATTGGAGGGAGCAGTGCACAGCTTCAGCCTGGCAAGTGCCTGCCATCCCCCAAGAGGCCCCCTGTCCTATCCAGTCCCATCTTTTCTCATCATCCTGTTCAGGTCTGTTACCCCTCTGCTCTGGAGGGGATGGCTCCCACCCTCCCAGCTGCCCCACAAGCACCAAGACCCACTGAAAATGAAGTTGTGACAGCTCTCACCAGGTGGGAACCCTGGGGCTGGCCTGTGGCACAACTATTTATAACCCCTCAGGACTGTGTCTGGCCCACTCTCCAGGTGTTTCCACAGGGACTTCAGTCCTCACTGCCTTGTGTGCCCCCGCCCCCTGACTTGCCTGGCTTCTGCTTGGTCCTGCAGGCAGCTCAGGCCTCAATCTCCTCACTCGGTCCCTGTCTTGATCCCATATGTCATGACAATGATCAGGCCTGTCTCTGTAAGCTGTGGATTGAATTTTGCCCCATGAGCTGCCAGCACAGCTGCTGCCCTCTGGGACAAGGCAGATGACCATGCTGCAGTGGCTGTAGAGCAGGGAGCCAAGTGTTGCCAGCTGCAGGAATGCTACAGCCACAGCCCCAGAGGAGACCTGCTGCACATCCACTGTGCCTTCAGAAAACCCTGCAAAACCTCCTTCTGTCAAACTGCCTTCCCAGCGTAACAAGGATGACACCCACCCTCTGGTATCCCAGTGGTATTAACCACAGGAAAAAACACTCACTGAAGTAAATGAATGCCCAGAAAAGTAAACTCCCAAAGTACTGTACAAGATGCCCAAACTCTGCTGTAGCCTAAGGCCAGGATTTTCAACCTTTAGAAGGTCCAGAGGGTTTATGAAGTCCAGTTGGTGTTTTATACTGGATACTGAACTCGATGTAAAATTTATTCATATACTGCAGTAACAAGTTTCACAGATGCTGAAAGACACACTACTTCAAATATTATAGTCTGAGAGAGCAAGCAACTGTGCTACCAGGTAGCAGAGTTTATTCTCAGTGTATGAAAAGCATGCACACAACTACTCTGAAAACCAGAGGGGTTACTTTTCCTTCCTCTAGCACCCAACACAGCATCAGTGTAAGGCTAAATCCTAAGGCTTTTCACTGAATATTCATTTTGTAAGAGCACCTCACAATCGTAAGGGAATTCTGGCTCCCGAAGTTATGGACATAATAGAGTGGTGGGATTCTTGCTTTAGGAAAAGGGGTGGGAAGTTCTCATTCCTCTCCAAGCTCCTTTTAAGACACCATTTTCCATCTGGGATCATTTTCATCAGCATGTCTTTTCCCTCCATTTTCCCATTAGAAGGAACTGGGAACAAACAAGAAATTTGTTTAATCGTCTTCTGTGAGATCAGCTGAATTCTAATGCTGTTTGATTACAGCTAGTCACAAAAATGTCAAGTGCATTTCCATTTAGAGTGCTTGCTTAAACAGCCGTGCAAATGGGGACCACCCGAAAATCAGCATACATCATGAGAGACTTGAGCTTCCTTATGGTGTATACTTGTTTCAATCCACTCTCTTGCTCTTTAAAATTATGCATTTTCACAGTACATCATTTCCCTAAATGAGGATGATACATCACTGCTGCAGATTGACTCATGAGGCCCATTAATAAAGGCCAGGGTTTTTCAGCAGCTTTTCTCATTGGGAAGGTGTTATCTTACCATCTAAATTCATAATGAATATGATGCTCTTAGCCTATGCCCAGCCCACAGTTCCAGCTCCCCTTGTCAATTTGGTTGGAGGTTTTCATTGCACAGGCAGTGGCATCATGTTAGAGAATAAATAATGTATTGTTCCTTTCCCTAAGTAAGTAGCTATTCATTTCAAATGCACCAAAAACACTTAAAGTGAAATGGTTACCTTTGTCACATGGGAATCACCTCTTATAAAACATCTCTGCCCTGAGATGCCCAAACATTGCCCTGTTATACAATTTCTAGTATTATGTTGCTGCATGATGCACTATCATTATAAGACAAGAAATAGTAATATCCAGAAAGCCTTTGATTTTATTTTCACAGTTTTCCCACATTCTTTTCCTTTCCAAAATAAGTAGGGCTGATCAGAAAATTGGACTGAAGACTACAATAGTATATGATTTAAAAAAACCCTAAAATAGCTGTTTGATGTAATGCTGACTTGATTATAAAAATGCTTTAGGGTATCATTTTTTCCATGAAAAAAAATCTGAGTTTTATGATGTTACATTTAAAAGTCTTGAGTTTGTAGCATTTTTTAGAGGAACAAAATATTCCTGATGCAGTCTGGAAGAGTAATGTGTTAGATATTAATCATCTGATTGGGACTGAGAATTTCAGAAGTCCCTATAGGGATCAAAAAATCATACAGACATTCTCTGAGTACTGGACAACTGATTCTCTGATTGTTTAAATTGAATTATTAGATGTTAAAAGTACTCACTTGAACTGATGAGGCTCTCACAACAGAAGATTTTGCAAAGGACACAAAATTATTAGCTTTCATGATCTCCATTCAAGTATTAGTTTGTGGTCTTCTTTTCTTTTTCAGTTTGGGTCTATGTATTAATGAGAATGGTATATAATAAATTATCCCTACTTTGGAACCTAGAAAAGCTTTCTACACAAAGCTTCACTAAATTTTGGGGATGTAGGGTTGATCGACAATCTGTATTGTACTCTCAGTCAGCTGAAAACTGTTGTAGGAATGGTATTTCACATGATGGTACTTCCTCTTCTGGTCAAAATTAGGAAGTGCACAGATATTTTCCCATCCTTTCAAGTTTAACATAGCACTTTCGAATCCTCAAACAATTCAACCGGCTTGAGCTGTGTTCACTCCCCACAGGCTCTTCAGCCTGCAAACTAATTTCTGTTAGTACATGAATTACACATCAGGTATTGGACCTACACAGCACACTTCTTCCCATACACAATAATATTCCTCCAAGGAATTCACTGTCCATATATAAAACTAGAGAGATATTTGGAAAGATCACTTCCCTGTTCATAAAGAGCTGCATCTCAAACATAATCTGAACAGGCTGAGGCTTCTGTTAGGGCCTGATGCATTTTTAGTGCTTTTTGCTGGTTTAAATAGGGCTTCTCTATTCATCACTGAGAGGCAGTATTCATCACTGAGAGAAACAGCAACAGTGTAGAGCTGTTCTTTTAGGGGTACATTTTGTTGTTTGTTTCTTAAAGAAAAGCCTAAAAGAACAAGAGAATAAAAGCCAATCATAGTACAAGACTCCTTACAGGTTGCTACAACAGGAGTAACAAAGCAGTACATTCTCTTTTGTACATTGGATCTACAGAGCTAAACCGGATAACTCAGAGTCAGATTGCCCAGATATTTTGAAAAAGCCCAAAACCTTAAGATGTACCTACTTAATTGCACACACTCTAGGTCTAGATAAGATTCTCTAGCCTTACTCTGACAATTCCCCGTAGTCTGCTAAAGTTCAGATCTAGCCTTGCCTGATGAAGCCCAAATTAATAACAGTGTCTTGAAGACACGAGAGGTTTGGCCAGCTTTGCAAAAGGCCAGCCTAATAACTGGAAGGTGCTGGGTCAGTCAGACCTAGCAGGCCTGCTATCCACATTACTGTGCACACCTGCAGGCTGTATAGGACCCAGGAGTGGAGTAACCACATAATTAGGTAGACTGACATTTTACTGCGGGTTGAAGTAATTAGGGAACTGGCAAAACAGGAGAATGACTTTCTAAAGCTTACACTGTTGCATATATTGCCTAGAGTTTAAAATTAATAGCATAAAGGAGAAAACTTGATACCCTCTGATGCAGGCACAATTACCAGATACAGACAGGCCCAATATGTAACATTTCAATTCAGCTCTGAAATGTTTTAAAGTTGTAAGGGCCAGAGCCGGTGTCCTGGTTTGAACTTGCATAAAAAAGAGTGGCAAAAATGTTCACAACAACCAACAATAAAAGCCTGAATACGTAGGATAGTACATATATGCATTATGGCAGCTCCCACTGTATCAACTGAGCCGTAAGACATACCTGGTGATAGCCACATGTTGCTTCAAAAGTCATTCTATGTGCTTTGCTCATGCAGAAGAAGGAAAACAGGACAAAAACCCAATTTGGTCTTTTATCATTATGCCTCCTAGCCTTTCTCTATAATGTTTTACAACCATGCATCAACCACAAGTGGTGAGCATATTTCCCATCTGCTGGGGCTAAATGTGCTGTGATCAGTACCAGCAAGGAGAGACAGAGAGACACTGAGACTGTGTCCAACTAGATTAAAATTTGGAAAGCTATGTTATCCAAGGGATTTATTGATTCTGAGGATATCAACAACATTTCACATTGCAGTGCCACAGTCATGAGCTGAACCATGACACACTGGCTCCAAAACTGAATCTCGCTGCTTTAACTTTAATCAAATATCCAGTAGTAAAAAAAAGCAAATGCAATAAAATGGAGTAAAACAGACTCTATAAAAGATGATTAATTTTTTGCTAAGTACTGGCATCCATACAAATGGTGTTTGCTAAACAGCATACCACATATCTTCACATAAAACCCCTCTTGTGGAATTGGGATAAAACACAATTGCCCCAAAATACAGTATATTGTGATAAAGCCTCTCTTGGTTAGAAAGTACAGAAAACAGTAACTCTTCTCCTAGTTAAATTACTGTCAAGAATTGATCAAACTCAGCATGGATGGACAAGATGTGGAGTTTTTGTTCTCTTAGAGGTTTTCTTTGCTTCATTTTCCTTTAAACTCCATTGGGATAAGCTACTATCCTGTGCTCATAAACAAAATACTGAGTCAAACAGTATCACAGATACTTCAAATGGGCAGCTCATTTTCTGTAACTTCTCTGTGCTTCTGGCTGTGGAAAGAGCCTGAAACCCCACCTTCATACGAAGGACACCTGCCTGGAAGGAGAAAGCAAGAGCAAGACCCCCTGTCATGTGATTGGTTACCCTCGATTTGTAATGCAAAGATCTCTAATAAGAGCCATCTGTCTTGCACAAAGCCTCCCTACACTGAACACTTTTACCAGGGCCCCCAAACCACAACCAACTGAGACTTATCCTGAGGCAGTTTGTAGATGAAAAGAAAAGACTTGGATTAAAGAGGCACTTCCCAGGGATGCCTGCTGAATGGTTTTAGGAAGCCAGCCAAGGCACTGAAGCCATTACTCACCAAAAAACCAACCCAGCTGACAAATTTTTAAAAGAACCAAAGCTTACTGGCCAAGATACATCCATTCCTCTTCTGCATCAGTCATCCTCTCATTACACTCACACCACCATATTCTGCAGTAACAGGAGGAATCCTTCTGTGTCAGTGTGTGTTAAGCAACCATGCTCTCATGTACGTATGTGTCATAGCAAAATGTCACCATTCCTGAGATTCTATACTTAAAATACAATCATTACAAAGAATAAGAACAGTGCTTTGCTTTTTTATATCCCTTTAAAGTATCTTTACATCAAGAGGTCATTCATAAGTCTGGTCAGCGCTATGTGCTTTTCTCTAAAGAAAATACAGTGTCTTAAAATGGTTTAGATCAGACGCAGATAAACAAAGTAGATTTTTCACTTCAGCTGAACAATCAACATTTATAGCAGCTCAGTATTTCACCAATTAATTCTATAAAGTTCATTAAGTTCTTGTTAGATAATCAAAGGTATTACACAGATGTGATAGAAAACAAAAGAAAAGGAAGGTGTATTGTAGCAAATGGGGGTCAGCCTCTTTTCCCGGGTAACTAACGACAGGACAAGCGGACATAATCTAAAGCTGCCCCAGGGGAGGTTCAGGACGGATATCAGGAAGAATTTTTTCACTGAAAGCGTGGTTAAGCATGGGAAATGGCTGCCAAGGGAGGTGGTGGAGTTACCATTCCTGGAAGTGTTTAAGAAACAATTGGACATGGCACTCAGTGCCATGCTTCATGCGGCATAGTGGTGTTCATTCAAAGGTTGAACTTGATTACCTTGGAGGTCTTTTCCAACCTCAGTGACTAGATGTTTCTATTATCCTGTGATTAATACAGGGCATGAGCAATGCTAGGTTACTTTTTGGTTGCAAATGAAGCAATGCTCACATGGGACATGATGTTTATGGCACATGCTCCATTGCACTGCATCTTGCCATCCACTTAGCCAGCATACATGATGTTGGACGAAGGCGATATTTCTAGGCAGCTCCTTGGCAGCAATGTTTATGCACCAGCCATCTATGGTCAGCAACACCCTGGATGAAACTTCAGAACCCCACCTACACCACCACTGTGATGGTATCTGTGTACTGGTGCTGCAAGGATTGTTTGTCTCTCCATCTGTGTGTGCTTGCGTGTGTGCACCAACCTCCCGAACGACTTGTGAGCAAAGTGCACTAAGAGGCAGCACAAGCTGGAGCCTGGCAGTGGTCCCACAAGTAATAATGCAGCTGCGTATTTTCCCTGAAGTGGAAAACTTGTTTCCTGTTGTTTCCAGAGCAGTATGCCTCCAAAAGCAGTGAAGGAGCTATAGCTTTCTGCAGCTGGTGCTACTGCTAGTTATCATCTCTAATAACAAAGATGTCAAGGTTTAGGCTCTTGCTGTGACAGCAGTAATGGTGGCAAGAAATTAACAAAGAGAGGGGAAATGCCAAGAGAGGGCAGATTTCAAGGAGGTGGTGATAATAGCAGTGGTCACTTTGATAAAGATAAGGAAGATAATGATAAGGAAATGATGACTGTATGTGTGCCACTGTGTTAAAGAGGCCAGAAAACTGCCATGTTCATGTGCCTACATATTCCTGGCAAGAAGGCAAACCTATGACTGGGGCTGGCTGGCCCATCCTCTGGTGCTAAGAAACAAGAAACCATGGTGGAGTAAAGAGAAAGGATGCAGAGGGGTGATTAGAGCAGAGGATCAGTGAAATGGCGGCCATCTGAGCCAGTCCTTATGTAGGACTGTGTTTCTAATTCACATCACATACTGTCAGTAAAAGCATTTCTTCAGAGTAGCCAAGTGAAGCCGTGCCAAGGGTGCCCTGATGCCATTACTGCAGGAGACACACTCAAAGCACAGGCAGGAAGAGCAATCTGTGCAAATCTGGCTGGGAGGCCTGCCAAGCTGGTAAATGACAGAGGATTGCTATTTTTATCTGAGAGATACAGTTCAGTATTTCAGGCCCTAATGCAAAAGCTGAGAATCAGCAGTCGAGGACATCTTGAGACTGAAGTTGGGAGAAGAAAGTAACAAGGGAATGATAACTGCCTGGATGTACTTTATGACACAAATTCAGTTTAAGATAACAACTGACCAGCTGAAAATTGTTCAACATTTCAAAAGATGACACGATCATGTCCAACGTGATATGGTTTTCTCTTTGGCAGTTTGTCCAGAAAAGACCACTCAAACAAATCATAAATAATCAGAGCCCTCACAGAAGACTTCCTTATGTGACTGCCCAGTTATTTTCTGCATTATGGGCATCTTCTTCAGCACTGGCTGCAGAAGATATGTAATACGGGACTCTTGGATCTTGAGCTGTTTAGCTCAAGTTTACTCAGTACCCAAGGCCCAGCTCTTTTAAGATCCTACCTTTACTGTAAGAAGTTGTAGACCTGTTGTTATTACATTAACATGTAGGTAAGACATCCAGGCAACAAGTTCTGGTTGCAAGAGAAACTAAAGAGAAAACTATCATCACGAAAAAATATAAAACCCTGAGGAAAAAGGAGTCAAAAGGCAGCAACTCAACACATGGGAGGATCGGCCAATACATTTCCCATGCTGTCATCTTACTGATCTGAGCTGTGGATCAGAATCCATTATGCCTACTTGTTGTGGGAAATCATATAGAACAAAAACGTCACCTCCATGTTTTACAACTCAGCTCCCTTTTACGTAGGGGAAAATAATTCCCAATCACTATTATATTTTGTGAAGTAAATAGGAATATGGATCTCTGCCTTTATGACACCTAGGTATCCTCGGGAACTGAAAGAAAATTGACACACAGGGACTTGAGGGAAAAAATTATAACTGATTGCAAATTCTTGCAATTCCCAAAGAACAGCTCATCACTGACATTTGGCTTCAGGGTATTTTGTGATTTTCACAAAATATTGTTGCACTATGTTTTATCAAATTCATGTGTCCATAATACCATAAACTCGAGCAAATATAAATATAAATATAGCATAACCTTTTACTTCCAAGGCACAAATAACAGTGATTAAGTTTTGCCATAGTCTGGTTTTAAGTCACAGATAATTATATACTATATTTGTAGGAAAACTAGTCCATAAATGTTTAAATATAACACTTTAACCAAGTTTCAGGAATGAACAACTGGATAGAATTGTAATGATATATAATGTGGGAGCATAAAAATTGAAGCCTTCCACTTACCTAGTAAAATTTTTCAATTTTATATTTATGTTCTCATATATCATTTTTATTATATACATGATTTACTTTGGTACTAAGTTTTTTCTTTTTAAATATACCTATATACAGAGGATATCAATATCTAAAAGCATGGTAAGTCTCAATTGACTTGTAGATACAAAAGACACTGATTTGCTCATACACTTTATAAAAAAGCAAAGGGAGCAGTTATGGGTATAAGATCTCAAGCTCTGGCACCTCACAGAGGTTGAGATCATGCAGGCCCAATGGTCTTCGTTCAGTAGCAGCCTTGGAGGCTCAGCTAGGCTGGAGAATTTGTCCACCAGCCCAACTCTGACTCCAGTCACCTGAGCATGACTGAATTATATTTCACAGAAGGCAAGATTTGGGCAAGATTCATCTCAGACAAATTGTGACACTTAGAGAGGCACATCTGAGGCATGATTTGTCTCATTCAAGGATAATCTGTCTGGTGAATCACTGGCTGGAAGTGCCCGTTTCTGCCCATTGACCACAAAGACAATTAACTAGAGGGAGGATGTTTGTTATTTAGACACATAAACGTATTTGAGACATATTGCACCTTGAGCCTTCACCAAAAAACCAAGGACAGAGAATGCCTTGTCTATGCAATCAGTAAATTACCCTTTTAGTAGACTGTGCCACTCTCACTGCAAGAGATAGGTGCTACCTCTTGATCAGACTGGCTCACCTGCAATTTCCAGCTTATTATGAATTTTCTCTGGCAAATGGAACACCAATAATTTTCACAATGAAAATGCTTTTATATCTGTCAATCATATCATCACACTATCTTCTGTTCAATCTCTCACTCAATTTAAATGTTGATTTCATATTTACCTATTCAGATGAAATTTCCTTAGAAAACACACATTGACTATGGACTGATGTGCTCTGAAGTGTTGTGGTCCTGCTGAAAAGTTGGCAGCTGGGTTTCTTTCTCCTGATGAAAGATATTGCTAATGCTTACTAATTACAGGAGGGCCTTCGGCAGCAGAAGTGTTCTGAGTATGATGCAATAGGGAGAAAACTACATTACAAGCAAATCAATCAGCTTTGAAATAGAAAAAAAATCCATTTTAGATGTCAAACAATATTTTTAAGTTTAATTGTAAAATGGTACAGTGAATATTTTTTCCAGTTTATTGATCTAAGAGAAAAAAGAAAGATTGATTTTAAAAAGCTAGATTTTGCAGGAAGATGTCCTGTTACAGAGGGTACTCTGTAATTACATTAGTGTGAGAAATGTGAAACAGTTACTCATATTTTCAGCTCTGGAATGAGCTTAGTGGGTTTGGTTTAGGCATAGTACACACTTTACTGAGGAAAGCAAAGTGAAAAGAGGTATCCTATTCCCATTCTAATAACAAATACAAAATTTACTGTAAGTGTCTTCCTGGCAGAAGTTTAATAACGAGGGATAAGACAGTAAGTACAGAAGACAGCATCAGAAAATAATACAAAACTCCTTCTAAAACACTAGTGGTTCTAGCTGTTAAAATTTTGAATTCAAAATTTCAAAAAGTCCTTTAAAAAAAGAATTCATGGTTTCATCATTCATGAGAATCTCAGAACAAAACTCATTATTCGTAGGAGCAGGAACCCATAAATTTCAGTAGACTTTGGATTAGGTAATAAAATAAGAAAGAACAAAACAGTGGAGAAAGAAACTGTTAATCATCTGTTCAACTAGGAAATACAGTTGCCAAAAATACTCTGAAAAAGCCTATTATCTGAGAAAATTTGACATTATTAAAAGATTGAGCTTATTTAGGAAAAACTTATAAAATGTGTTTAGGCTTTGATACCTGAACTAAGACCAACTTCCTAACTTTTTCAGAGATCACTTAACCGTGCAAATTGTACCATGTAAAAATTTATGTTGAAATTGCTACTGATCATTATGCTTTTGTCTTACCTCAAATGGATCTCAAAGAACTGTGTACCACACAAAAAATTTTCTATCCAGGTTTAGGTGTTCACAACAAATATCTGTTTCTGTATTGTACCAAACCATTTCATTTTTAATGCTATCTCTGCTTTTGCACAACAGACCAGCATAACTTTGGTTCTTAAACGCACATTACATTTCTGCTGAAGTCCTACTAGAAATTTATTTTGAAAAGGGAAATATTTTTGATAGCTATTCAGGATGTGAATTTTGCTTCAAATTTGAGACATGATAATATTACTGAGTTCATTTTTCATTCTGTTCCTGTGTAAAAGAAGTAATCCGGCAATTCTAGATGTTGTGACATTTTTCAAAAAAATATGTAAGAGGCAAATTATCTTCATGCAGTTATGTCCTGGTTTCAGCTGGGATAGAGTTAATTTTATTCCTAGTAGCTGGTACAGTGTTGTGCTTTAGGTTTAGTGTGAGCATAATGATGATAACAGATTGATATTTTAGCTGCTGCTTTAGCAGTGTTTACTCTAAATCAAGGACTTTTCAGTTTCCCATGCTCTGGCAGCGAGGAGGTGCACAGGTAGCTGGGAGGGAGCACGGCCAGGACAGCAGATCCAAACTAGCCAAAGGGATATTCCATATCATAGCAAATCATGCTAAGTATGTAAACCGGGGAGAGCTGGCTGGGAGCTGCTGATCGCTGCTCAGGAACAGGCTGGGCATCATTCAGAGTGTGGTGAGTAATTGCATTGTGCATCACTTGTTTTTCTTGCCTTTTTTTCTTCTCTCTCCTTCTTTTTCACTATTATTACTTTATCTTAATTTATTTCAATTATTAAACTGTTCTTATCTCAACCTTTTTTCTAATTCTCCTCCGCATCACACCAGAGGCAGGAGGGAGTTTGGGGGGTAGTCAGTGAGTGGCTGTCTGGTAACTCAATTGCCAGCTGGGGTTAAAGCACAACATGTTGTTTAGATGCAGGTTATGCACAGGTACCTGCATTTTTTCTTGAGAAGTGACAATTTCATGAAATGGGATTAATGTTTCTTCTTAATCAGACAGACATATCTGTGACTCCGGGCAGGTACCATCTCATCCACAGATTTTGTTAGTGTTTTTGCAATTGAGGGAAGGTTTTAAATAACACTGTTCCCTAATTCAGCAAAATGTCTTTTAGACATTCACTGACAGGAAAGACTCTTAACCAAAGGAGACTGTTTTGCCTGGGAAAACAAGTATCTCATCATCTCTAATTCTTTGAAATTGAATTTCCTTTTTTTCAGAGCATCATGGAAAGCAAAGTACAAAACGTTGAGCTGAGAGCATGATGTAACAACAGGAAAAATTAAGGTGTTTAAAACGTTGCAAAAACATTCTTCCAATTTTCCTCCAGCTACCTGTACATTGTTGGGTTGATGATATGCCTTATCAAAGAGAATTGTTCTTTCTTACTTCTCAGAATACTTCTTTCTAAGCTCTGCTCTCCAAGAGGACTGTGTGATTACAGCTCAGTTGAAGCTCTTTAAGCCCTCAGTCTCACAGTCACGTTAGGTGTCCTTTCACGTATTCACTCCCCCAGAAAGATTTAGCACAGGTTCAGAAACTCGAAAGAGAAAAATATTTTAAGTCCTTACAAGCTGCATATTGCTTCTTGAAATTTCTTGCTCCTTCTTTCCAACCTTCCCAGTCGCACCATTCAGATCTTTCCAAGAAATGTGCCCACAGTTTATTCCTGGTGATTGAGGTTTAAGCCCTGTTAAGGTAGTGAATTTCTTGCTGCAATTATTCTTGAAGAAAAAAGTAACTTTGGTAACATCTCATGTCCAGTTACATAAAAACTAGAAAAAAAAATCTGACAGGTGTCTGTCTGAAATTAGTAATCCTTTCATCCTATTGATTTGATGACCAAGAATACTGCCTGTTTTAATAAATTCACTTTAGGTCAGGAAACATAATTGTTTGAATTTAAAATATTTTGGCGTTTAGATCAGGGATGCTTTCTGGAAGCAGCTGAATGTCTTTTTTTGACTATTTTTATTTTCAACAGCTTTTAATGAGCAATGACTGGAAAAAAGACACAAGAAAGGAAATAAAATGAAGCAGATGGAAGAATCTCTACTGGAATGACACCAGTATAGACTTGCAGCAGGTAATTTAGTTTAGGCACACTTGCATGGCTTGCTTAGCTGAGCAGAACAAACAATCAGATAAGCTGGCTGGAGCATATTCACAGGCTTTCATTGGAACAATATAAAAAAATACCAGTTCCACCGAGTGTGCTGAACACTGACCCCAAGACATGGAACAAACAGAAAGTATGATTTATTATAGCATTTATATTACAGAGAATAGTATATCAAGGAGCAGCAGTGGAAAAATGCTTTTTGATCATCTTGTAGTTCATCTTTTTCTCTCTTCCATCATTGGAAAAGAAATAAAACAGTGTCATTGACCTACAGGTTCCAGGTTTCCAGTAGCACAACATAAGCTGTAAAACATGCTCTAATCTGCTGTTTCTGTTTGTGTGCATACTCAAGTTGAGCAGTTTTTCACATCCTCTGGGCTAAAGCAGTAAAAAAAGAAAACAAGAGAAAGCAGTGCCTGGCAGGCAGTTGGTCCAAATGGATCACATACACTTTCATTGGATATGCTGGATATGCTGATGTAATAGCCCAGAAAGATAAATTATGTATGAATAAAATTCTGTGATGCCTGTTGTGATGTCTGTTTCTCAGAAAGTACATAAACACATTTTTTTTACTGGCATGCATATATCAGGTATCCAAAGGCAACTTAACATCATGTCTTATAGCAGAATAGGCGTAACACAGGGCTACATCGTGAGTTATTACACCAAGTTATGTATCCTCCCTGATAGACATATGCATACAAGAAGCATGTTTTTATCTATACCATGGGTTATTTTCAGTCATGGGCCTTCCAAAGCTTCAGGACTTCTACAGTTGCTGTAGAAAACTCATCAGCTCTGGAAGTGATTTTTTTGTTTTGACAGATCACGTAGCTGTTCCATCCCAGTACTGATGAGGAGATTCACCTGCAGTCTTTATTGCCAACATGAAACATTAGCCATTGAGAGATGCTACACACCAGGCTAAAATATAACACCAAGACATGATATCTGCAGCAAAACTATTACCTTATGAAAATCATCCGTATTTGGAATTTGTATGATAGATACCAAGCCCTTCTGAAATACCCTTGATACATGTGTCATATTCACTGTAACCACAGGCTAGCAGGTATCTGAAATCTCCACCTGTTCCTGTTTTTCCAAGTTTACTCAGCAATTCTACTTTCATCTTCACCTTTCCAACAATGTTCCTTCCATAGTCAAACAGAGTATTTTTGTACAGCAGAACTGATATTATTTCTCATGATTAAAGAAATACAGAATCTAACTAATTCACGTACTATGAATCATCTACTACAAATTTTCCTTTTATCTTCGAGTGTTAGAGCAACCAAAAATAAATCCCTCAGAAATGCAAGTGAACAGAGCTATTCTAGCTAAAAATTGCCCTTGAAAAACAAAATTTTGTTCAGGCTCCAGCTATGCACCAAAATCATCTATGACTGACATTTATTTTAAGTGGTTTGTTTAAGACGGAAGGCCAGACAATGATTGTTAAACACATTCCAGAAAGTATTATTTAACCGTACAAAAAATTATTCATGGATGAATAGTTTTAAAAGTTGCTAATAGCAAACAAAGGCCTAAAGAAAATCCAGATGCACTCTCTCTCTCTTAAATCTCAAGTTTTCCTTTGGTCTCCATGACATGGTGTAAAAAATAAGTATAAAAGTTTTATTTTATCCATATTTATCCTGCCTCCTTTTTCTTCACCTGGACTCAGTTGTCGTCATTCCGTGCCATTAAAAACATGTTGATTGTAGAAGGGACCAGAAGGTTTCAGACGGTGTTTGTGAAAGAGTCAGACACACTACATGCTCGCACATGCACATATATATATATATACACACACACGTATTACCAGTAGATGCTGCAGACAGAAAATATCTGCTGAGTTAAGCGTGTCCAATTCAATCACTTCATGCACTCTGCAAAACCATAGCTCAGGAAGCTTTTCAAGGAAAATGCCAAGCCAGGTCAGGTGGGGCTTTGTTCAGTCTGTCCTCCCTTCATTACCTGCCAGACACCAGACTTTTGGCAAACTCCACTGTCAAAGTTGTCTTCTTTTTCAACCTATGTGACCCTATCACTGGCCACTTCGAGCAGCTCCTTGACTCCCTTTTGTACCATTTAGCAATTAATGTCTTTGCCATCACAGTCCCTTCCCCCAACTCCATTTCAATATGCATTTCCCAATTCATCCTTCAACACTCATCCCAATTCCCATTAAAGTACCAGCATTCACATTCCTAACTGTTTTTTGTCTTTTACCACTCACTAAATGTTTGATGAGCAACACAAAGATTTTCCAAAGCATTCATTCATGCTGACTTGACAGTGAAAGGCAGTACAGAATCAACTTTATAAGTGGAATTAATGCTGAGCACACTGAAATACCTACTGCTGGAATTCTGAACAGTTTTCTTTTGGCACCTTTGACTTTTTATGTGTAAAAAAGTCATGTGTGCCATTAGGGAAAATCCAAAATGCAGTTTTCTTCCACATTTTTGTCACTTTACATGCCCCAATAACTTTGCTTGACACTAATTCTGTTAAAACCCTTAACATTCATTTTCCATTGGTTCAAGTAAATATTTTTTACACCGTCAAGGTTTTTTGTTTTGCATCATAGAGTACTGGTTTGCTTATCCTTCCCCTGCAGCTTTAATTCTGATCGATATTGGCCTACTCTGGAAAATTCTCTCATTCTCTCCCACACAGGCAAGGGAATACCACCTTTTACTGTTCTATTTAGTACTGACAGGTGCTGCTTATGTTGTATCCAGCAATACCATCAAAGGGCTCGTGCTAGGTACCACACATGTGGATACCTGATGCTCCCATGGGAAGCAGTTGTACAGTTCTTGCTGCCTAAGCCAACTTGAATACCTCTGCAAAGCACTGCTAGGTGGGAAGGAATCCTTATTTATCAAGGATAAGAACAGATCTGAACAGCTTTAAAACAGGGAAGGCTTTCTAGGAACGTATGTGGCAGCTGGTGGCATTTCTAGCACATGTCTAGGGCTGAGAGCTCCTTTCTAGGAAAAAATGCTTCACTGCAGTTACTATCATTAGGTCCTGACAAAAAGCTACAATAAATTTTCTTTTCAGGTTCTTATTTGGTGTGACACTGTTGACTACCGCTTAATTATATATGTAAATAAAGCAGTGGCCATCACCTTTCTATGATTATGTTGCTCTGAGTTAATGATGAAGAGGGACATGGAGAGGCTGTGGGACATGTCAGTGTTAATGAAGATTTATTCAGTAGTGACATTTGATCAAATCTTCCTGGTAAAGTCTTAGGTTTCATTAGTTAAAGATGTAAAGCAGTCTGTCTGATTAAAGGGAGGAAAAGCAGTGGGAAGCTCACATAAATTACTACAGCTCAATTAGGTGCAGACAGTTTAGTGAGTGTTTATTACCAGTAGAAAGGAAGATTTTCCAATTAGATTAAAAGGTTTTGAAAACAACTCTTATAGTGCACAGTGATTTAGACCCATTGCTGGAATAATACATTGTGAGAAGCTGCATTGATTAAAAGTAAGCTGGTAAGTTATCTGCATTGCTTCATTGTTTATCAATGGACCCCTGCTGCCTAGGTACAATTTACCTCACAAGATCAATGTCTGGACTTGGCTAATTTTCTCCTGGCTGAAGAATTATATGGACGTAAAGGGCATCTACATCATGTCTGAAAATACTGAGGAGATTTATTCAGGACGAACATCAAGGAAGTGAAGTTGTATCAATCACCAGAAGTGTACCCTGGCTGCTGTGCCCTTCAGGCTGGCATCCCTGCTGCAAAGCTGGATTTAAAGACAAGACATTTTAATCAGAATGGAACTTCATTCCAGTGAGGTTCCCCAGGCCCATTGTGAAAACTGAAAAGGCATCAAAACAAAAGTGGAAGTATATAGTGCTCAGACAGTGATCAGCCAATGTTTCTGACAAATGATTGAAGGTACTCAGTGTACAGTGCAAGCCTGTGATTCATGAATCCCAGTGTCCAACAGTGCAGAATGTGACTTCCAGCAGTGCTGAGCTAGCTGGAGTCCAGGTCTGCTTTGCCAAAGGATTTTGGATATGAGCTGTGAAAGGTAGGGGGTCATTGTCCATGGCTCTGAATGACTGATTGATTCCCATGCGGAATGGCATGGGGAAGGCAGGGGGAAAGGGAGTAAAGGAAAAAAAAACTGAATGATATTTAAATTCTTTATACTCCTACTGTGCCCTTCAGATCACATGAAGGCCTGCAGCTGCTTCTAATCCCTGTCTCCCAGAATTGTCTATTGTGAAGACTGGAGGAACTGGAGGACTCCATTTGTTGAGACCAACAAATGGAGAAATAAATAAAATCATTCTAGTTTTAAATGTTTAGTTCAATAATTACAGTGTTCCACATGGAAATCTTTCTTCTACTTTGTATGTAAATAGGACTCAAAAGAATCCAAAAGTTACAATATCAAACTTTCATGTCTTTCTTTCCCTGTACACTTGCACGTGCAGCATTTCTCCTCTGATAATGCAGGTCTGCAAAGTTTAAGTTTAAATCAATGCCATCAGAGATGCTGACACTGCCATGAAAGCAGAACTGGGCCCCTCCTTTTGGCTCTAACGATAAGCCAGTTGGGATTCAGAAAAGTGCATAGGAGTGGTGGCGAGGGGGAAGGAACTATGGCACAGTGACTTCCACAGAAAATGAAAATCTGATATGCAGGGGCTGTTGTCCTTCATTGCACTAACATGCTACATGTTCTCCAAATGCACAGAAAAGTTCATTCTCCCCCTAAAAGCTTCCTCATATTTACAGGCAGGACAGGCACTTCTGTATCATCATTTTTTTGTGTACAAAGACCTAATTTAAACACAGATGTGTGAGCACAGACTGTCACACAAACAGCCCACAACACAATATTCCTTTTTAAAATAATGGTTCAATGAAGCTACAAGAGTGTGATCCTGACCTGAATAATCCCATAGTCTTATGTTCACGTGCTCGCTGCATACTTCTAAATTGCACATTTGAGCCCCAAAGTGTTAGTTCTTAACTGATAATGAGCAGAGTTCGTGTAGTCCGTATTCAAACTGCTTTGTCCTGTACAGTTAAGCCACAAAGCTCTCTCTGGGGACTCTTCTGCATTTCAGCAGATATCACTACCCTCACCATAACTACACCAAAACAACCAGCAAATCAGCAGCTGTTTTTCAAAAACAAAAAAAGGCACATTCAATTCTCTCCAGGCACCCCAAATATTACCACTTACTTTACCACATCAAATAACTGCTTGTGAATAAAACACTGGTATTCTTTGTAAACATTACATTGCTGTTGGTTAGCAAAACTGAGCTTTTGGTTCATTTTCTTTGTAATTGGAAGGGCTTGCCATTTAAGGAAACAATTAACATTTTTTACAAGCAACAAGATTGTGAATGACACCTTCTATTACACTAAATACGTTTAATTATGATTTATTGGCACATAGCAACCTCTTGTAACACTGCAGGCCAACATTCATTTTCACTTAATTAAACTCATCATAACAACACTTTGCTACATAGAGGGGGAAAAAACCAAAACAAACAAACAAAAAAAAAAGCGCCCATATTTCATAATTAAATGTTCAAAATTAAGGTCATAGGGTAATTACGCAGCAGATTTCCTAGTATTAAACTGTTACTGTTACTCATAGGAAAAATCTCTGGCAAATATGTAGATATCAGAGAACTCAGAATAGAAGAGAACTCAGGCTTTTGGTCTTAGTTACGGAATTGAAACACTCTTGAAGCTTAGTCACGTCTTGGGAGAAAGGCAACAGCAATCCTGCACTGCTCAGATTGTTTATTGACTTTTCACTATTACAATTTCCTGTGTTGTCTTAACTGCTCCCTTCCAAAAAAATAAAAATTCAAAGAAAAAACCCCTTTTTATTAGAGGCTAAGTACACAGCAATGGTAGCAACTGCATTTGCACCCACAGTTGGTGACAGGGCATTTTACTACATTTTTTTAAAAATTCAGTGGTAAAGAAGGTTAAATATAGGAGAGAAGGATTTGAATTATTAATCCCCAATATACCTAGATCCTTCTAAAATTATATCTAAGCAATTTCAAAGTAAAATAAAAACTCTGAACCCAATTTTTTTCTGAAACGTAGTGTGACACATTATTTTGTTTTAAACTTACCAGCCTTGTGGTTTGACGTAATTCACACAAAGTATTTAATAAGGACATGGTCAAAATCACGTGTGAAACCCATGTGCTCAGATCCTCTTCTTTCTAATAGGATTTACTTAGGCAACTCCTGGGTGGAGATTAAAACTTCACCCGGCACACAAACCCTTCCCTTTCTCCTGTTAATTACGAGGTGAGAGCTAAACTGCAGCCTGTCAGAACTCCTAATGACTATGGTTCGCACATTGTAGCTGGTTGCTTGCTCAGCAGCAGCCTGTGCTGTCTGGAGGCCAAAGATAAGTACTCGGGGATTACCTTTAAAACAATCCAACCAGCTCTTTTGTCACTAAGAGCAGAAAGTCGGGAAAAAATGGAACTGTAATCCTTGCTTTTGTGGACTGACCAATTTTTAGCTATTGAAGATTCAGGAAAAAGCCCTTGAAAATCCGTATCAAAGCTCAACCAAAGTGATGCAGCTGTTACAAGGTCAGGATGTCTGGTTCAACTCCCTCCCCTCTCCCTCAAATAGCCTTTTTGGCTATTTTGCTCCTGTTCAGACTATAAGGGTTTGTACAGTGGGTGTGGGTTCTGGTTGTTTGTTTAAATAAAGAAAGAAATCCTTTGCAAACACCTTCAGTCCTGACTGTTGCCATCATGTGCAGGTAGAGTCACGGAATCCCAAGAATTATTAAGGTTGGAAAAGACCTCTAAGTTTATTGAGTTCAATGATTAACCCAGCACTGCTGAGTTCACCGCTAAACCATGTCCATAAGCACCACATACATCTACATGTCTTTTAAATACCTGCAGTGATGGTGACTCCACCACTTCCCTGGACAGCCTGTTGCAATGCTTGGTCAGCCTTTCTGTGAAGGAAGTTTTTTCCTCATAACCAATCTAAACTTGCCTGGTGCAATCTGAGGCCATTTTGTCCAATTGCTTTTTAACTGGGAGAAGAGACTGACCCCCACCTGGCTACAACCTTCTTTCAGGCAGCTGTAGAGAGAAATAAGGTCTTCCCTGAGCTTCCTTTGCACTGTCAGCCCATAACTTCCATGGGGCAATGAAGAACAGACAGCTCAGAATGGAAACTGAAATACATGGCCCACCAGGGGCCATGCAGCCCTCCAGACTAACTGGTTACTTCTTCAGCCACATCCGTACGGGGTGCGTGGTTCATGTGGAGGTTCAGACTCCTGAGCCCTGGTTACCCACAGCTCCTGTCACTGCCCAAAGTTGAAAGGATCATTGCTGAACAAAAGCAGCTTTAAAGGCAGCGTTTTAACTTCTCAAAGGTGAAAACTCTCAGAAATGGTCTGACTTGGTTTTGCCTCCTCAAAAAATGGAACATTCCAATTTGGTTTTGAACATTTGTCTTTTTAAAAGGAATTCACAAGATATACAGATGGATAAAATTAGGACAGTAGGTTCTGTAGAATCATCACATCCACTAGTCAGAGCTGGTTTCCATGAAACTGTTAATTTTTCCACAATGTGCCAGTATCTCTCAAGGGCCATAACATACAGTGGAGTGCTTCATACTCTTCAGTGCTTTTAAAATACAGAAGCAGAAGAATATGGATCTCTCCACACTCGGACCAGGACCAGGAATTTATCAAGCAGATTAATTATTATTTTACCCTGCAATTTATTCCAAGGTATTAGCAAATATTAGCTAATGTAACTTGCACTTGCTTTTCATTTTAAAACTTTGAGAAAAAAGAAAGAAATCGCTACTGTGTGACGTTCAGATGAAAAAAACACATAACAAAAATTTTCCTCTTCTTCTGTTGGATTAGCTGAAAAATCCTCAAATAAATGCACATTTATTCTAGGAACCCAACTGTGTTCTTGAAACACCAAAGATGTAATGAGAACATAAACAAACAAAAACTAAACAAAAAACCCCAAACAACCAAGAAGAGGCAGCCACAGAGGAATTAAAAGGATAGCATCCAGTCAAACACAGTATCCAGCATACCACCATGGAGTGAGAAACTCCTTGAGAACTTTTAATGACAAAATGAGTTATATTAGCTAATAAAATCAATTGAAAAGAGCTACATCTGCTGAGACAACAGCCAGCACATCAGGGCCTCAACTTTGAACCCACATATTTTAAATTCAAAGTTCTGCCTGCAGCATGTATACGCTCTGTCTCATTCATATGTACAACTGTGGCTTGCACATATTTCTCCTGCAGACTTAAAATTGCAGGGAAAAGGCACAGACCACACACCAGTTCTGCAGAGAAAATCAAACCTTGATTTACCATCTTGAAAGGCTGCAAAGTCTGCTGAATGCCCTGTTGTATTTCTCACCCTGGAAGAGCTCTCTAGGTTAACGAGCTAACACCAGTCCGCCCTAAATGTCACCTCTAAACCAGGAAGTGCTTACTCAGTTCTGTCACTGGGGAACAAGTTTGTTGTGGAGCAGGGCACACCGGTTCTTACAGGTATTGTGCCTGCATCTGCCATGCATGCATGGAAAGGTCGCTGGCTGTTCTCTCTCCTGCAACCACTGCACGTACACATCAGCACTGACATGGGGGTTTTTTATAACTTTAGCCACAAAAGACAAATGTGCAAGAAAATGAGGAATCGCAAATGTAATTGCTATATATTTTAATTTTACCTGATATTTTGCAATGTGTGTCCTGAACTACCCCATTATCAATTTTCAAACCTAGTCACCACAGCGAGAACAAAGACTGTCGCTGACAGGAAACACACCAACAGCTTGTTTTGAGTATTGCCAGTCGAGATGCTTTTCAGGAAATAAAAAAGGAAGAAATAGCTCAGATATTTAAATTTTACATGGAGTTATTAATTCTGCATGGAAGTTAATTATGCTAATATTTTACACAATTATGCCAGCTCTTATTAAAATAAAAGGGACAATGACACCAGCCCCTTAAGTCTTAGCACAGGTTTTATGACAAAACATTTTCTCTTCCAACCTCACAGCACCAGAACCTATCACTAAAACCTTTGGAAAATGCTGCACTAAGAAATTTGTGTGCTGCCTTTTTTTTTTTTTTGTGGTGCTTAATATAACAGAAGTCTTTACAATCAAGTCAGGTATGCTCAGAACTTCAAAGAAACATGTTCCAGATTAGTGAAGCAGGACAAACCCAAAATGAGTTATTCCAAACCAGTGCCTGATTAGAATACTTTTCGCCTAAGAGCTGTGCTGTGCTGTGTGTTATTTAGCTACCTTATAAATACTTCATAAATTACCTGCGCTTATCTTCATACAAATCTTTCTTTTTTCTTTTAGAAACAAAAGATCAATGGTTTTAATCAATGTTCTGCTTTCAAAAATATTTCAAAAACATGTTTTCATGGCTACAGAGCTTTTTTCCCCATTTGAGTGTGTTGATTAAATGGACTTCACAAATAGTTTTGTGCTAAGAATTTTGCAGAGCTGTGATTGTTGAGGATGAATTTGTCGTAGGAAGAGTCATAGTAGCTGAGCACTAATCTTATTAGGTTGCAATAAAAAGAAGCTACCTATGATTACAATGAATTTAAGCCACTTTATTGCTGGGCAATGCAATGATACATTGTAAAATGCTTTTTAATTCTTGGTTAGCTTTCAGTGTTTTGCTAAGATCTGCAGTTTACATCTGTTCAGCGCATAGAGAAAATAAGTTTTGCATCTATTCTCATAATCAGTAGTCAGAATTAACAAACATTTTTTCCATTTTCAGAAGTTCTTATTTATTCAAGGTTTCTCTTTTTTTCTTAGCTCTATCCCACATCAAATATCAATATGAAAAGTTATGGAACAACAACATTTAAGAACTTACCATCTGTCTTGCGGGTGCCCCGTTCCAGAAGACTCAGGGGCTTTTTTCATGGTTAGGTGGTTAACCTTTTTCATCCTTCATTTCAATTGTACAGGCACTTCTAAGGAGTGGTACCAGTGACAATGAAGATGGAGAAAAGCGACTCGAGCGAGCTACATTGCTTTAAACTACATGATGTAGGTCAGCTCTTCAGCGTGTTTCATGAAAAATATTCTCCATTACTTCTACAAGGCAAGGGATATTGTCTTCAGTGTAAATAATAGGTATGATAAGAGTCAGAAATATATATAATATAGCTTTGGCAGTCTGAGAATTCTCTTACGCCAGCAATCCCATTTTGAGATTTTTCCAATACTGGAAATTTGTGAGATAGCAAATCCCAAAAAGACACTGCCTGGACTTCCAAATTATTGTGGTTTATTTTGTTTGATTGCTTATTTTTTAATTATTTAAATTCCAATATTTGAACTGCCAGTATCCTGAGGATTGCATAAATGAAACCCATCTAAAGCCTGATGCTTTTCTTTTCTTGGTACAGTATCACAATGCCACATTTTAAGTTTAGTATTTTGCAAAACACAAGAAAAACTCTGATGAAAGTTAAGTGGGGAGCAATAACGTACCATTATTTGGCATTGCACAACAGCACAGGCTGTCCCTGCCATTATCCACCAACAAAATCAAATATTTTTCACTTTTTCTGCTTTCTACTCTCTTTAAGAGACACAGCGAAAGAAAATGAGTAGTTGTAAGTAATGACTCCACTATTCTCCCCTTTGTCTAGGTTTACCCTATTTGCCTGGTTTAGAAGGATGATGCCTACAGATATCTTTGGAAATACCCTTCCCTTCACCACGATTGTGTTTGTCACCAGGGATGAACCTGGCTTTTATAGCAAGGAGGTCTTTGCCTATGGCCAAGTAATGGTACTTGCAGGTCACACCTTCCAACCATGGTGCTGTTAGACCCTGGTTCCTACAACAGCAGGAGCTCCCTCAGCTGGCTGGGGTCTCTCCTTGGAGGTGTGGGGGAACCGAACATGTGGGAGGTGTTGGATTCACCAGGGTGATGGGAGATGTCATTATTTAGCAGAGTAAAATCTACTTATGAGTGTGGTTATCAATATAATTCCAATGAAAGGTGAGCAGGTGGGTGGCTGAATAAATTTCAGAACTGCAGAATCTGATATGGAAAACTCTGTACCTCATTCTGCTGCATTCTTTATGCCCCACCCCCGGAGCTGCGCAAGGCCGGGTTAGATGGAGCTCTGAGCGACCTGATCTAGTGAAGTGCATCCCCACCCATGGCAGGGAGGTTGAAACTAGATGGTGGTTAAGGTCACTTCCAACGCAAACCATTCTACAGTTCTGTGATTCTGCTCTCCAAGATGTGAATCCCTCACAAGGGCCCTAGGGGTGCTGGGGACCACCCCTAAAAGAAAGGGACTAAGAAGTAGTTTTTCTGCATGAAGGCTGTACAGCTTTCAACTTGGAAAGAAAAAGACGGGTTTTCCTTTCTTTTGTCTATGTCTATGACTGACTTTTCAGCTCTGTTGGGTCAGTCTGACTGTAAATTAATTCCCCATGCTGAAGACAGAGAGCAAATGCTTCTGCATTGGGCAGAATTATAAAGTTACACAATTTCTTGGTTACATAGAAAAGAATCAGAAGAAAAAGCTAATGCTTATACTTTTGTTTGTACTGGGAGAATAGAGGAGTATAGCACCCAATAAGGAAGAACAGATGTCTGCTAGGAAAGAAAAAGTTTAGAACAGAGAGAAGTTCTTGCAACAGTCTTCCTTTATCAGGAAACTATGAGAAAAGCTATTTTGTGCGGCTGGTGAAGATCACCATGAAAGGAATTTCTCCTTTGGAAGGAGCTTTCAGCTTGTCTCTGTCAGTAATGTGCTAATGCTGGATTAAATTCTGTGTGAAAAAAGAGAATTACTCACTAAATATAACTTTAACCTGAATTGAAGAAATTATTTCAAATCCTTTCTAGCTCATTATAAAGAAAATTCTTTAATGCCGAATTGCATCCAAGAGATTTATCCAGCTACTGTAGGTAATTAGTGAACCATATCAAGATCTTTATGTATTAGGCTTAGCTGAACATCTTTCTTTGCAGTTACTAGCCATCATAAAATTAGCAGAATGTATCTAGTGGACCACAAAATAGAGATGTTAACTTAAACATGTCTGTAGTCAACAGTCAGAGAAGAACTACTACTGCTGAAGCAATTTCGAGAATTCAAAGAAATTCAAAACAAAATATTTATTGTGGTTTAAAAGGCTAAAGGCTAATTGGTCCATTCGCAGCACGTTTTCACAACCTTTATATTCAGAATCTTGAACTCTTAGTCATCCTTTCTAGTTCACATCCCCTTTACATCCTTTAACAAACCTAATGTGCTCACTGTCTTTGCTTGTAATTCCTCAGCATTCAGAGTGGCATAAGTTTGGTGCCAGGAATGTAAGTGACGTCAGTCTGAAGTTCAGCTGACAGGCCACTGATGCTGAATGCATCTCATAACCACTGAAATTTGCAAACGTTAGATGAAAAATTACAGGAACAATTCAAATCTTCTCTTCCTTAAAATGCAGTGTGGATTTTTACCAATAAAGACAGGATGGCATAATCAAGCTACCTTAAAAAATAAAAAAAAGTGTGTAAATTGGCAAGGAAATATTTCCAAATAATATGGTTGGAGGGGAGACATAACCACTATCAATAAATCCAAACCTTTTACATAAAAATTAAAAAAAGTAGAAAACCTTCCCACAGGATTCTAATAGAACAAAAGTCTAAAACAGTTCAAGAAACTTAACAGTATGCTGCATAACACACAGTTCAAAGAGAAACATTTGTTTTTGGGAAGCAAGTATTAAAGTCAACATGGAGAAGCCTGTCTTCTCTATTTTATTTGTACATGACTCTTCAGTTCCCCTGACACACATCCGCAGAAAGAAAACACCTATCTGAAACTAAATAGATGTTTTTATCCATCCCTGCAACAACTATAGTTTTTTAGGTAAAAGCCAAGAATTCTAATTTGAAAACAATTCTAAAATGTATTTAACCAAATATCATCTCTTCTGTGTGCAGATATGAATATACAGAGGTGGGGAACTGTGAGCACATTACTTGTTTCTGAACCATACAGAATAAAGTCATTCACTGCCAAGTCAGACAACTGAAATCAGAGTGACTATATTTCTATTTCTGAACAGCATGCTAGCAAATACAATAATCTATTTTGAAATTCCACAGTTTCTAGCAATATAGTATTACTCACAGCAGGCACAAAGAGGACATGACAGACTTCCTCATTTTCTTGCAAAAGTAGTCCTCCTCTGAGTGGTATCAGGATTCTGTAAATTAACATTAAACGTTCTCTTGAGGCTGGCGTCATTGAGCAATGAGCTGTCAATATAAAAATATGAAAGTACCATGTTATAAATACAGTAGATGGATCAGGATGTGGCACACACAATAGAAAACTCTACCGTAATCTTGATTTTATCATTCCTTGACAAACTGCTGTGTGGAAGGGAACACATATATCCATTGCACACACACATTCCCAATCCTTCTGTAAGGAGGAACATTAAAAATTGCTCACTGTCACTCTTACTTACTGTACTGTGCTGCTCTGGATTTTAAATAGTCAAATTTTTAAATACTGCTGGAAAATGCAGAAGCTTGCTATTTCTGAAATTCAGATACCATTTATTTATGTACCTAAATAAGTGTTCAGGACCCCAACACAGTTCCTCTTTGAAAACCCTGAACCGTAGAGGTGTTGCTTCAGGCATGAGTTAGTGGACATATGGGCTAGAGTGAGTTATAAGGAAGAATGATGGTTTTCTCAAAGGAAAGGTTAAAAGGAAGAGATTTAAAAAATAGTACTTTACTACAAACACTGTAACCCACCTTCCAGAAAGGTCCTAGCCTCATGGTGACTTTCCCCCTGAGAAGGGAATGCAAAGTATAATCTGCCAGAAAAATTCTGAGGAATAGTGAAAAGTGCTGTGTGATACTTTGCTACACAACAGAGGAAAAGCCACTGGTTTCGCAGCATCCTTAAAGCCCCACACAGTCCTCCTACACTCAGATTTGCCTGTGAAATGCCCTCAGACCCTAGTACACTAGTGTGCTGCCTTGCTGTCTCCATACAGTTTCTCAGCTTTTTCCCTACTGTGGCTGTGTCTCTCTATGTACATTGTTGTAACTGAAAGCAGGAATATGTAATTCAGCTACAGATGGCTTCAGTAAATCACCCTAAAATTTTACAGCTGGGAAGGGAAAGGGGGAGAAGAAAAGAAGAGAGCTTCCACTAAACAAGCTTTAGGAGAATGATCAAGATGGTAAATGTTTCTGAAGGAAACATGAGAAAACATGAAGAAACTGAGAAGATGATTTGTGTAGTCATTGCAGGATTGTGTAGGAGCACAAAGGATTTGGATAATACGAAGTAGCAAAATACTGCAGGATTAGGCCCTAATCTTCCTACCTCCTTAAGGAATTTCCTTCCTAAAGAATTAAAGGCTGTAAGCTCCAAGTGTACATTCACGTTTTTCTCTAATGTTGAAGTAGACAAGACAGTAACAGCATGGCCCAGAGGTCACACATTACACTAAACCACTAAATACTGGGGTTTCCTTATTTGCTGTGAAATGGAAATAGCTCCACTGTTAAGGAGAAACAATGAACCTTTAGAGCATGCTAGGAACAAAGCCTCATTTCTCTGACAATTGAGTGCTTGGCCCCATTAAAAGCATTATCAATCAGGAAAGACGCCAGTTACGGTGTTCCTTGTGGTACAAACACCTTTCTAATAGGAAGTTGACTAAGAGCAGCAACTCATTTTATATAGGTCACTGACCAAGCTTTAGATAGCAATGAATTTTAGTCACTACCAACCTGAGACAGACACGACCCAGCGACCTGGAGGCAAAAAGACCTGGATTACAGCACCAGTCCTCTGATCCACCCAGTCCCTTGAATATCTAGTTCCATTTCTACCTTTACATGCTCTGCAATTTGGTGTACTACCTATATACAACTCGTTAACATAACTTGCTTAGTGTAAGCAGCTAAATTTGCTGAACCTTAGTCTGCAAGCTGGGAATTCTCACCTGGATCTGTTAAACTTTTCCAGAGTGAAGTAAAAGTTCCAGCCATGGAAGCTACACTCATCAACAGAAGCTGCAATCTTCGAGTTAAGAAAAGAAACAGCTCACCTAGAGAAAATTAAAAGACCCAATGAGGAGAAGGAAGAAACCAAGCTTTATACTACTACTGGTCTGCACTCCTGCAGGAGGGGTGGGGAATTGAGATTGCAAGGGTATAATTGCCCAGGGATTTCTTTGTTCAAGGTCCCAGCTTGAGCTACAGCACTGTTAGTGAAAAGGACTTTGTAGAAGAATCTCTTTTCTGGTTTTGGACTCAGCAGAAATCTGCAGTTGAACCCTGCTACGGTGGCTGGCCTGCATAATTTCCATAACATATAGAAGATCAGCCACTACAGACACACAATATGAAATAGCATTCAATGGGCAATCACCATGTATTTGGGTCAGGTTTACTTAGCTCTTGTCATTGATTATATTAAATGCAATAATTCTCTGAAGAAATTGAACCCCCTTGCACACTAAAGCATTATTAGAATTTTTTATTTCCTGCTAGATAGCAATTTGTCTGTGGGCAAAATGCTTATGACAGAAAGAATTTATAATAAAGCAAAATGTCTATATTAAAAAAAAGTTTAAAATAGAGGAAAGGAGAGAACAATCTTAATTACATCTTTGAATCTCCAAAAATAAAAGGCAAAAAAACAGATCTCAGGAATATGAGGAAAATATTTAGTTAATGTTTTGCTTCAGACTCCTGTTAGAAAAACACAACTTTTTCTGGACAAATGAAAATAACATTTTTTTCTTGTATTTCTCAGCCACAACTATATAGCAGTGTCTGAGGGTTTTTAATTTATTTGAAGATATTTTCCTTAATAGTACTCTCTTTAAAGATATTTCACTGCTTTAGCTGATACCATTTTGCCATTTTCAAGCCTAGTTTCTAGCAATCCATTTTACAGATTTAATTTCTTCATGTTCAAGTGTCCATCTGTAATCACACTTCCATTTTTATGACTGGGCCTCTTAAAAAACACAACAGAAAACCACGCTTTTCCTCTACCCACTGCTGATAGCAAAGCAGTACAATTGGTAGTATCAACAACCACCCAAGACACTCTTTAGTCTCTTTTCCTCTAGCCACTCTAACTGGTTATCCTCACAGGATGCTGATGGTCCTCCAGTGTTTTATACTGGTAGACTGATGGTCCTTTTGATGAAAGAAGTGGTGAAAACACCAAATCTCTTTTTTAATTGAAGTTAACACAGCTGTAAATGCAGGAAGAAGACAATATTCTAATGAGTACATCCACAGAATTATCAGTCTCCTAATACAAACATATAATACATGGACACATACAAACTTACTACATATTCACATCTTTACGGATAAATAAATAGAGGCTTATATAAATATAGTTACTAAATGCACACAGCTCTCAGCCCTGTAAGCACACACTGTCTGTGCTGCTCAAGATCTATTTGTACTATGAAACACTGTCCCTATGGACTTTGAAGATATTGCTCACAATATAATTTATCTTAATATCTCTTAAGAGTGTGAATTCTCCCATTTTTATAAGCACATGTATTCTAATCAACAGCTACACTCACATCTTCATCAGCTGCTGAGATTATTTCCTGAGTGCATACAATAAAAGGATTACACACATTACATTAATATAGAATTGACAATGGCTTTATATATGAAATTACTTAAGGGCTCAGTGTTTCAGAATTTGCTCCTAAGTGTACGTTTCATTTCCACAAGT
Source organism: Machaerirhynchus nigripectus (assembly GCA_013397975.1). Classification (NCBI taxonomy): domain Eukaryota; kingdom Metazoa; phylum Chordata; class Aves; order Passeriformes; family Dicruridae; genus Machaerirhynchus; species Machaerirhynchus nigripectus. Next base: position 162,402 of record VZRQ01005771.1, on the reverse strand, counting down.
TCTTAAAGAAACAATGTGTAATGAATACTTCTGCCAATACACATGTACATCAGGAGCTCTCATTTTTGTGAAGTTAAATTAAAATCTCTATAAATATTTCAAAGGTCTACCTCTGCTACTAAGGCGGGGGTTTTTGGGGGTCTCCCAAAAGCATCACAACTCATAATAATAATGAACTACTTAGAGCAAATAAGTATCAGAAGGGAGGGTGCCAAGAGGATGGAGCCAGGCTCTTCTTGGTGATACCAGGCAAGAGGATGAGAGGTAACAGGCACAAACAGAAACAAACAATTCTGCCTTAACATGAGGAAGAACTTTACTGTGAGGGTGACAGAGCACTGGAACAGGTTCCCCAGAGAAGCTGTGGAGTTTCCTTCTCTAGGGATATTCGAAAGTCATCTGGATGCAATCCTGTGCCATGTGCTCTAGGGTGACCCTGCCTGAGCTGGGAGGTTGGACCAGATGGCCCACTGTGGTCCCTTCCAGCCTGACCCGTTTGGTGGCTGTGATTTCAGGGAAAGACTCCCAAAGGGTAAAAACCACAGTTACAAAGGGTTTAATAAGTGTTCCAAAATTGACATTGGGAATTATTGTCGTGTTCTTTAAGAAAAGTTAGAGGAATTTGAGTGGAAAAGGGAGTGGTTATAGCGAGCTTGAAGGGTACAGCAGGACATTCTGGAAACCATTAGGGCAAATTTGTGCTTAAGCAGTCAGTTTAATGGCCAGGTAAGAGGTGCACTAAAAAAGATAAATACATGACTACAGCTAAATCAAATGGCACTACTACATTCTTTATGTAAGGTATTCAGAGAATGCAGAAAAGAAACCTTGAGTCTTTTTTACTCTTCTATGCTTTAACTCTGTATTTTACTTTTAAACCACTTTACACTACTTTGGCAGAAGAAAGCCCTTTGAAATCTCTCCAGAACATAGACAGGAATTCTAAACTGTGGCAGACACATCCTCAAAGATTACTTACAATTTTTAAAATTTTGGAGAAAGATAAAATAGCTTGCAAACCTGGTCTGGAACACCTGTAATTTCAACATGTTCATTGGAACGACTTTAAGCTTTGAACTCCTGTGAACTGTCTATCATCAACATTTTACACCAAATTTCAATCACAGCCACGCTGAGCTGCGTAACTGCATGTTGATCACTTTTCAACTACAATTGCATTGAATATAAGATTTTTTTGGTGTTGATTTGCATTGGAATCATGTACAAAGTGCACAGTTTTCACAAACAGAAAATCAAAAGAAATAGCAGTGATTCTGTAGACAACCATGGCTTAGCAAACATTGCATTTCACTTAAAACTCCAGAGAAAAAACATAGCCCAATGAAAATTCATGGAGGTATTCTCATTTTGAGTATTTTCTTAAAGTTTTAGTGAAAATAGCGGCTAGCTGCTTTTATGTGCAAAAGCAATTCCACTTTACTGAAATGGCATTTATTATGCATTAAGTATATCTTGAAGAAGATCTTGCTTGCTACTTTATACTACTTTTTTTTTTTATTATTTCCAATTGTATTCAACCAGTATATAATTACTGTGTACAAACACTCACATACTTTTTATTTCCTGAGATTTAAATGTGTCACTCCAGACTCTGGAAACTGTTCTTTACTAACTCTCTTTTGTAGCCGCCTTCATAAAATCAGTTTGGGGTATCATTAAACTCAAAGACAAAAAAAAAATCATTAATTCTGAGTCTGGCTGAGAAATATAGGACAAACTCTTAGGAAAGTAGGAAAAGTTTACATGGAAAAGCATTTATAATTTCTCCCTCTGATCAAAGCCTAATTTTGAAATTTGGTCATAAATATTGATCCAATGTGGAAAACAGCAAATAGAAACAGAAAATTACTGATATACATTTTTTAAATTGTTTTAACATTAATCAGAGCCAGCAGTTTAATACATTTTTTTAATATCTTAAGAGATTATATACACAAAAGTACTTCATCTAACCTGAACTACCATAAGTTTAAGAAGTTAATAGTAGAGACTGACTGTCAGTGAACTGTAAATCTACAATAAGACCTTTCTTTGGTCTCCAGGTTTTCTTTCTACATTCTTGTTAAAATGACCCCAATGAAAAATCACAGCATGAAAATATAGAAATATGTAACCAGTTACCTCTCTGAAATTAAGCCCTAATGTTTGCAGTCTTTAAAGGGACCAGAAAAAGTGCAGTGCTTTGATATTTGACATTTCAACTGTGTAAAACATTTTCCTCTGTGAAATTTTTGACACTGTAAGCAAAGGCTACGTTTAGTTAATGTTTATAACTGAATAAATAAATTTGCAGTTAAAACCAATCTGAATCTGACCTCCAGGTAAAGGTGAGCATATTCCTCATCAGTCTCCATTTATATAAATAGAAAGTTAAATTTGAGCCAGTGTGTTTTTAACTTAACACAGCAGGAGTTTTGATAGCTGCTTTCTCCTTCCGTTTAATAACTGAACACCTATAAATACCTCTAGATTACTTTGGTATTATGTTTTTATCTTGCAAATGGACACATCTTTTCAAGAAAATGTTTACCTGAAGACAAAAATATCTAATCAATACTAACCACACATTGCAGTTTTGTTGCAAATATGTGGGATTTTTACTTATATGAGAAAATACCACAACTTGGTTCTGCATTAGCAGATTCCCTTTTCCCTCAATGACCACATACTGTTGCACTGCTGGAAGCCATGAATTTTCTCCACGATGTGTAAATATGCTTCTCATTTACAACTTTCTGAAACTAAATGTAAAGGATCTTGTCTCTTAAATAGGAGATAGGAAGGATTGGAGGGATACTCATAAAAATTCGAGGTATGAAGAGCCAGAACTCTGCAGATGCAACACATTCACAAAACAAGAGCCAGAAAATAACCATACCTCTCCTTTAAGGTACAAGATTAGAAGATTCTCTTTGGAAGACTAGCAAGACTCCAGGCTTCAAAAGAAGAAGTTGAAGAGCATTAATTAAAAGAAACAGAAACTCCACTCTCCTGAAATGAACATCTGGTCTGGATTAAGTAGTGAGAGGATTATTGTCCTGAAAGAGTGTAAACTGAAATCCATTTAAATCTTTCAAATTTCACAAGAAGGTACCTTGAAAAGATGTTCCCCACCCTCATTCACAACTTGTATGTCTTCTTCATATAAACGAGGATGAATGCTTCATAAGCACATTCATTTCTCAATCCATTTCAGCCATCCATTTCTCTTCACAGTAAGTTTCAAACTTGTCCTTTTCAATTCTTAGCATTATCATTTGGGAGAACACAGATACCAGCTTTGCTTTTCTGCAAACATGCTGGAAGCAGATGAGTGCACACATGCCATTTTGCTCAAGAACTCTCTATAAATAAGGCATAAGCAGATGCATTTCCCAATCCACAATAATTTCATGTGCAAAGCAGGTGTTCAGAAACACAACAAAAATCCAACACCACAGAAGAAAAGTTAGAACAGCAGAATGACTTCTTGGAAATTGTCATGTAGAATTGGTACCTCCCCCAGACCAAAACTCTGCTGTTTATTTTCAAAAAACACTGCACTTCTGAGACACCGAGTATGTTTCCAGCACACACACTACAATTTTGGGGAGCCAGGAAACTCTAGTTTCTAACCAAGGTGGCAAGTAGAAACATGTTTATAAACTTCGTGTAAACAGACTTTGCTCTCTTCAGAACAAAAATCACCTCCCAGCACCAGTTCTGGAAAGACTGGGCCTTATACTTTCAAAAATCAGAGCTCTACAAATAATGTGACACCGCTACAGATGAGGACAATATTTTTTTAGGACCCTTCAAAGGCCACAGCTTGTAATACTCGGTTTTTAATACTATATAATAACATACTCGGTTTTTAACTCCAGAACAGTCAGAGCCTGGGTTTTGCGTATCAGAAATGCCACCTGAAATGACACAATTCTTCAGGCTCAGCATGTCATTTTCTCCAAGGCAAAAGTCCTCTGGGGAAAAAAAAGTGCTCCTCTGGTCCAAAAATATGAAAAAAAGCTCTGCACATGAATGAAGAAGCATTGTAAAGCTCACTACTTCCTGACTGAAGAGCTGTCTGGGGATGCTTCTTGAAACTGTTTTCTCTAACATACACATGCAGAATAGAAAAATCACATTAAGTATTTAATTCTCTAGAGAAGTAACAAGAGACTGGCATATACAGTATTAGACAAGCTGAGTGACCCACAAAACCCACTCTGTTCCAATGGTAATATTATTGAACTTGTTTCATCTGGCATTTCAGCCGTGTCAGTTTCACAAAACATATTAAGAACCTTTACTTCATATTTCCCCCTTCTAGAGTAAGTTTAATGATATCCATGTTGCACACTATAAAACTACCAATTGATATTTTTGAAATATCCAGGATTACAAAACAATCATCATACCTGGTCTGGGCGCTAATTTAGTTTCTTTTAGAACTTCAAAGTGACTACTGGAATGGAAATATTATTTTCACAACTGACTTTGTTTGCAAGAAGAGAGGGTAGAAAAGGTACAGCCTAAATTGTATCCTGGCAACAAGGATGCAGTCAAATTTTCATTTCATAAGAGGGTTGAGCTGTCTTATAAACTGGAATTGGAAATGCCTTTTGAGCAGCAAGGAAGCCAAAACCTTCAATATATATTACGACAGGAAGACAATTTCTTTTTACCAGTTACAGTTTAACCCCAACCACAGCAGGGTCTCAGGAAAAGCTGAGCAAAGTTAGCAGGAAGAGGACTGAGAGCATAACCCCTGAACAACCACAAGTAATCAATGCAAGAACAATGACCCCCACCACATGATTAATTTCCCAGCAGTGTTCCCAAATAAGTTAATGATGTTACAGTGCAATTAAACCACATTGTCTACCTCATGTGTTTCTCCCTAGATACAAACAAGCTATTATTAAGTAGGGAAAGCAATTAAAGTTATAATACTTCTAAATGATGCAGTTGTTTTCCAGGAAACACTTACTGTGTGTATTAAGGAAAACATTTTAAAAAATTCTTCATTAGTGAAAATCTGGTGCTCTAAGGTAATAATCCATCCTAGGAAACTGCCTCCACAAAAAAAAAGAAATGGAATTGTGGCAAATTTCGAAAAAGAAATATCTTTATAAAATTCAGCTAAAATTGTTGTCTCCTCATATTTAATCTAAAATACTTACATTTAAGGAAAAAATAGGTTAACAATGAAGACATCTCAGAGCGGACATACAGTATTTCAATGCAAATAGGATGGAAAGGGTTTAAGTGGACGTGTTCTGTGGCACAGTTTGGCTTGCTATACAGTTTGCAAATCATTGAACATTTTCATACAGTAATTACCAACCATAACTGATAAGCAACACTACAATAAAAAGCTAGGAAGGGAATCCTAACTAATATTTTCTTGTAAGCCCATAAAATTTTAAAATTTATTTTGCCCTCTACAAAAACAAGCAGTTTTAGCAGTTAAATTTCTGTACTTGTATTATCTTTCAGAAACTTGCCCTGTTTTTCCATCTGATAATAACGTAATAATTTGGTAATAAAGCAACTCTTTTAACAGCTATGCCTATTACATCCAAAGAAAGGCGGGGGGGAAAGCCAAACATGAAACCCATCATTCTACCTGCCATAAAGTTCATACTACTTCACTGCAAATATTCCCTGCAAATAAAGTCACTGCAAAAACCACTTTTTCTCTTTCCTTAGGAAAACAAGATCTTTGTTACCAACATCACTCTAACATCTGTGTTTAAACCGAGCTGAAGAACACTACTCCAATACATAAAAAACTCTTAAGACATGCAAAATCTACAAGGCTACAGTCTCAGAGTTATGGCATCACAAAATATTTTATTCCCACAGGAATCATGACATTGATGGATGCCCTACTATTTTGCTGTAAAATATTTCAAAAGATCCTTGCTCTGAGCATTTTATATCTATATCCATATCTATATCTATATCATCTATATCTATATCTATATCTATATAGTTAACATTAATATACCACTAATGTATAAGCCAAGCATTAGTTTTCCCATAGTTCAGGAGGGTACAACTGCTCATGTATAAATCAAGTCCAGTTGCAACTTTATCTTCTAAGACAGCAGTGAGCACAAGCAAGTTACTGTTATTATGAGGCAGGCAAACTCTTCTTGTCAGTCAGACACACAAATAGGATCAAAAATAAATTACTTGAAAACAACCAATTTAAATCTGATGTAAACTGGATCAAGGCCAAATGCATAGCAGAATGAAGGAATGAAATGTGTTTTGAGGTGGTTTTTTCTTGCTGCATTTTAAATAAGAGATACTTGCACGGAAGAGCAGTTGATGTGTGCACAGCCCTGTAACTCACAATATTGGAACAGTCCCAGTAAAGAAGAGTAATTGCCTCTTGTACACAAGAGTTTCTCTGTATGCTTGTATGGTCTTTCAGTGTTCTGGGACAAAGTAGCTGAAGTGTTATAAAAAAACCCTCCATGATATTATAGATGTTGAATAGGCAAAATGAATAGATGCAGAGTGCAGAGAATAGTACCACTCACAAGGGTTATCATGTCATCCCTTTACAATTTATACTGAATAGATAGTACATGATGAATAGAGTACAACAGTCAATTAGGGGCTGGGTGAGCTGCAGAGATATGGATCTACAACCCATCAAAATGCATTTTAAATATAATGATAACATTCCTCTTTCACTCGTTATTATCTTAATTTTCTGTTTGCATTTCAGTGTTTAAAAGCTAGTAAAAACATTGAAGTAACATCACCTTTTTGATGACAACGATGCAAGCTTTTAAATCAGCATGGGCTATCGGGAGAGAACTAGAAAAATTAATAGCTTTTTAAATTTGATTTTAACAGTTAAGTTCTGTGCATTTTCTAAAGAATGAAGCTTAGCAGTTCTACAAATCGTCTGCTGCAACTTCAGGCAGCAGAAAATAAGCTGCCTCTGGGAAGAAATTTATTAAACTTGTCCATCCCCTCGGAGACCCACAGTGATCTCAGAATTACACAGCATGAATTCCATCTCCAGAAGATCATGATTTGCCTTTTAGTCAGATGCTTCCTGCTGCTGGTGAAACTTAAGCTGCATTCCCTGAAAAAGTTCAGGTTGAGAATTATTGCACTGCCGTGGCTACAAGGTGAAATATATGGTGGGCTCAGGGGTCTACCAAAGGAAATTGGTGGTACAAGAAGAAAAATTACCTCTCCTTTGGAATTTTATATGTATTATATTATATATATATAATATATATATGAGACCTTCTGCACTTATGCATGCTACATGTCCCTAAATTTTAACCAAGTATCTCATAAACACCATAAGAGTGACTTAATTCAACTGCAGAGCACTGAATGTGGTCCAACAGTTTGCAACACATTAGTGTTATCTACCAAAGACATTACAAGATTTTATTTCATACATCAATTCATTAGTAAAGCAAGTCTCTTTTTAAAAAAAAAAGAAAAAAAAAAAAAGAAGAAATTGTGGTTTTCTCAATAGAAATTTGAATGTCTAAAAGAAAATTTTCATTCCTTATAACTCCTGCAATTAAATTACATGCCATTAACAGCCTCCTTAGTCATGGTCAGTGCCTCCAACATAAGAAAGGAGCTGACAGCTCTTTTAAAATCTAGAACTGAATCAAGACCCAACCTGGATTTTCTTCAAATGTAGGCACACAAGGATAGATGAGTAACTCTTGAATAGAAACCAAGATTTCCTTCTAATTAGAGAAGAGAAAGCTTGCCACTCCTGTACTGTACAAAAACGTACTTGCTGTACATGGCAGGACCTGGTCCATTGTGTCATTTCTAGGAATATGCTATGGTTATTTAAAGAGGGACAAACAGACAGAGCATGAAACTATTAATGCAGACATCACTCATCCCCTCCTTGAATGGGTAAGTACAACACTGGGATTAGTCTCAATCAGAAGCTTAGAGCCAGATCCCATGACTGTGGAGGGAAATACCCAAAATATCAAGCAATATCCTCAGCAATAAGAATTTATGTGATTGAGGATCCAAAAGAGCAAACAGTCTTTATCCAATGCCTACAAACACAACAGTCAGAAAACAGCTATTAAAATGAAAAATAAGACAGAAAGCTATTCCTAGATGAGATAATACATGGCTCACAGTCACTCTTGTCTGGAAGATTTCAGTTACACATAAGTGGGTCTAACATTTCTAATAGAAATTAACAAGAATTTTTTTCAGGCTATCCCAATCCAAAATATATTTTTATATGGTACAGGATATCCAATAACTTTTTCTTTTGCATGTATACACATTGTCATAGAAAATTATCATGTATTTAATACATAGCTTGAATTCAGTCTTCAGGTACCGTGCTGTATAAAGCGGTGACAGACACACTTTGCTTGTTTGTATCCTTTCCAAATGATCCTCCCAGACGCTTTTCTGTTGACATTCTGCAATTACACTTACTCTTCTCTTCCACCAGATCTCAAATTTTCATGCCCTTTCCCAGAACTGTTATGAATATCAGTCATTTACTGTTTTAGCCAAACCTTTTCCTGCTCGACTACATTTTTTTTTTTTTCTCCTTTTATAGCCTCTTCTTTTTTTATTTGAAGTACAGATTGACTAATTCAAAAGATTGAGGCAAAATATGAGCCAAGGCAAAATGTAGTAGAGTGGGTTTTAACCCTACTGATAACTGCGAGATTCTTCTTAAAAGCTCTCTATTTTTTCTTACTGCACTCTGCCAGAATTAGTAGGGATAAGACAAAGAAATTCCAAAAGGAACACAGACTGAAGAGCATATAGATTCAGATTTTTTTCTTAATATTCTAAGATGTTTTATCGTATTTGGAAAACAAAAGTTATAACACAAATGGAATAGATTTTAGTATAAAATTGTAACTTTCTTATTGATTTAGAAAACAGACTACTGAAGTTATGCTGTATTATGCATGCTAAGAATTTTTTAAATATTAAGAAATAACAACGAACTTTGAAATGTCTTTCAAAGAGTGCTTCTCTTCAATGGAAGACTGAAAATCTAGGGTTATAATTGGAAAAACAATCATATTCTCCTTTGTTGATAAAAAAATTTTGATGGTTGCAACAGTTTCAGAGAAAAATTCTATAAACTGACAATAGAGATTTTATCATTGCCTTTCTTTCTAAGATTGAAGATTATAGAAAGTTTCAAAGATTCCTTATAGCAAAACACAATTTTATACACACTTACATACTGGTCTGTACAACAAATGAAGGTTTTATGAACAGCAAAAGTTCTTGTACCCTTGACAATACATACACATTTAGCCATATATGATCACACAGCTTCAAAGCAGGTTAGTAAACAACCTGGAATTCCCTGTAAAGCATCACTTTAAGATGTCTTTAATTAGCAAGCACATGGAAAGGTAAGGTAAACTAGTTTCATATATAGAAATTCGAATCCATAGAAAGTACAGTGTAACTATTGTCCTCTTTATATATATATTCACTACAAGATCCAGTGAGGGAAAGAGCACTCCTGGAAGTTGGTAATCAGCCAAACTAGAAGCCTGAGCAGTAAAAAATACTTTTCTTAAAAAACAGTTCAAAAAAATTTTTAGTCTCAGTGATGTGAGGAACATTTCACTGGAGTGCTGCCTTTCCCCCAAAAGTAATCACAACTGGTGTGCTCAGAGATCAGGCAAAACTTCTGCAAATGTAAGAAGACTCTGGATGATTTCCCAGAATGAGAGCTCACCATATTCCATATGCCAGCAGAAGAGCCTGCACACTCTGTAGCAGAAACTGTCTCTCAAATAATGTCTGTTGCGTGAAGGCAAACAGCCCGATCTGAGATCCAGCTGAGGGACAAAGAGAACATTCAGCCTCCAGCACCTTCATGGCGTGAGCGTTACTTGCACACGTAGGACTACCCTAGGTCCAAGTAGGCCAACCCAGTGTTCAGCCACTGTGCACAGCTCCTTGGACTTTGGCAAATCACGGCACCACTGTGCTTGTATAGAAGCTAAAGGACCAGGGGAGTTACAGAACAGGACCATGCATTTCTTAGCACTGTCTGACAGGAGGGTGCCAAGGGGATGGAGCCAGGCTCATCTCAGTGGTGCCCAGCACTTGGACAAGAGGTAACAGGCAAAAACTGAAGAACAGGAAGTCCCATCTGAACACAAGGAAGAACTTCTTTACCGTGCCTGTGACCAAGCACTGGAACAGGTTGCCAGAGAGGCTGTGCAGTCTCCCTCACTGGAGATATCAAAGAACTATCTGGACCAATCCTGTGCCAGGTGCTCTAGAACAACCCCGCTTGAGCGGGGAAGTTGGAGCAGATGACCCACTGGGTCCAGCCTTACCCATTCTGTGATTTTGTAAAAAGAAGGGAAGAAAAAGATGAAGTAAACAAAACTGTTGGTTAGTCTCTATATCAGGCACATCAGATTACATGTAGAGCACTTCTTCCAAAAAATTTCAGAAAGCATACATACAGAAAATGTAATTTTAAGAAGATATAGTGGCGTGTTATCATTCTAGATGTTCAAAGAATTCTTACAAGTATGAAAGTATTTTGGGTGATGACTTAAAGCATTTTAATGTATCACAGTTTAACTATTCTTTTATTATCTCAGATTGTACTTTAAAATACTGGCGTACTTTACAGCACTTGCTCCCAATGTATTACATTTATGGCACTGCAGTATTTCTACAATATTATGCTTCTTCTTTGAGTGACACACGTTTTACACGAGGATGGAATTTAAGCAAATGGAAGGATTTGTATGTTATATGCAGTGTGTAGTTGGTGCCTTGCCTGCCTTTCTGAAAGGGAAGGATTAAAGCAGTAAACTACAACTCATTTCATTCATAATAAAAACTGTGTAGAAGAAAACATTATGTCCCAACTGATTACAAAAGCCTATTTAATGAAATGCATATTTTTGAAGACTCAGAGGTACTGTAATATTTGCACTATTATTTAAGAACCATTAAGTACGATTGTGACAGTAATGCTATTAAACATTTTATAGTCTGCTCAGTGCAGGTTTATTTTCCACATCAACTTTTGCTCTGTTACAATATTGTTCTAATAATTCAACATCTAAGCAATGTCTCACTTCCACAGATTAAGGTTAGCAGGACATTTTTCTGGAAAGGGATAAAAACCAGTTTTCTGGCAAAAAAGCCTACCTCATCTACATGAATGAAAGTCATTTAAAATAATTTGCTGTCTCTAGGTCTCTCTAACCTTGCAAGGAAAATTTTAAGTGTTTCAGAGGCAAATTTACGTAAATGCAATAAAAGTTTCAAACCTTGGATTTGTACTTCCCAAAGTACCTTTTTGCCATTAACATTTGGGCTTAATGGCAACAAGAAATGAAGCCTTTGTTCCAGCTATTTGAAGTAACAGCATCTCCTTACAGTTCTTTAGATGAAAATATTCATTAGCTAAATGAAGTCAGAATATGAAAGTGACTTAAAGACAAGAAGAAGAAAGTCTAATCTTGATCAGAGTGTGGAAAGCATCCCCCAGGTGGGCCCTAGCCAGGTGCTGATGCAGAATTCATAGCTAACTGTACCATGAGGGTATGATGCTACTCCTTGGAGCTGATGTGGATGCACTTTTGACCCCAGGCAAACATCATAGGCTGAATAAAATGGCTGTCACAGGTTCAGAATCTACTTTGACAGCTAGAAGCATGCTGTTACGAATTTTGGATAAACAATTTGCCTTGGTAAACTCTGTCAATCATATCACATTTCCAAGTCTACAGCTGGTCATAAAGTTGAGATCTAGATTTTTGACCTTTGATGTCTGTCTTTCTAAAACCCCTCTGATAGAAATGGCCTTCAACTACAATCAAGACCTAAATCTTCCCCAAGTTTATGGTTGTTCAGTTATGCCAGTCGATAAAACTACTTTCTGTTTAAAACCAAAATCATTTCTAGGCTATATATTGTGTAATGAAATTTGGCCAGAAACAGAAAAAAAGCCTAAGTACCTGTATATCAGTGTCTACACTAGTTCTGATGGGAAGAAGTATTGAACAAAATATATTTCCCACTGTGAAGGAATGCATTTCTCTGCAAATATAAATGTTTTTCATTTGACCTATATGCTTGTTATGATGGCAAACATTATGAAATGTACCAAGGACAAACTGGAAAGAATAGAATAACTTTTGGTGAGAAAAGAATATGAAAAAAAAATCTCAATTACTAAGCAGGTAAACAGTGATTTAAAGCAAGTCCAATACATTAGTAAGAGCAACTAGCACCTTTGGGATACCTACCACACAGCACTTCTCTATCTTAAGACTCTAGATGACAAAATATTCTTGATTCATTTTACAAGCTTGATTCATGTTACATGTTATGTTCCTATACCCTGATCATTCTGGCACTCATCTAAAACAGAAGATAATTCATAATAATCAACTGACAATTAATACTCCACACATAATAAAAAAAAAAGAGTTATTTCTGTTAAGATACTTAGCATTACTCAATAATCCCCCAAGACTTCATTTCAGTCACTTTATCCTTGCAAATCCAAAAGATTATTTAAGGTTTCTTTCTGCCATTTTCAAACATGTCCATTGTGTGCTCCTGCTCTAATGTGGCACTCTGTGCATGCTTTAAAATTAATCCTATAAAATAGCATTACCTTGTGTAAGAAAGTTTTACAACATGCAAAATACTTAAGAAAAAAAAATGAGTCTTCATATTTTCAAAGCTGACAAAGAAGTTTTTTAGATCTTAGACTGCAGATTTTCCCATGATGTTTATAAGAGTAACACAAATTATCTTTTTGGTTTTATGCTTTCTCAAAAAATTTAAAACTTTAAGTAAAGCTACCCTGAATTCAAACACAAAATTTGTAATTTTTTAGAAAGATGTAACAATTAACACTATGTATTGTACACTTAATAGAAAAAATCCATAAAAATCCCAAATCTACAGGGTGGGTGTAACACATGAGAGATCTTAAACTTGAATGTATGAATTATAAACAATTTTTTTTTGATGTTCAGTGGTTACCAGTAAAAGTAATATGACAGCAATTTTCTAAACATAGCATGGATAACTACTAAAGTAAGTTGTGCTTTAAAAGACAACTTTTTTATCAAGTTTACTTATATTTTACTTTCTACAAATTTTTCATGGCTCCATCTTCTTTTAAAAGTCTAGGTATTAACATATGACAAACCTCCCTTTATGGCGAGTTCTATCAAGAATCTTAAAACTACTAACAGATAAACTTCCTGGGCTTTAAAATACAGTTTGTGTGTCTTGCTGGACATTATCAGCCTTTGCTGAGATGGAGATAAGTCCTGGCACCAAAAAACACAGTGAATAGTTGCCCAGGTAGGAAAGGTGAAATGTCTAGACTTTCTTTTTTAAATAACTTTTTTCCTCCCTAAATTGCTGTAAAGGGCAGGTAAGGGAAAGAGGAAACAAAGATTCTAAATATAGAATGGACATTTCTAAGACAAAAAAAAAATTGCACACAAGTTTTTGCATACATAAGGACATTTTTTCCCCATAGGCTACCTCAAAAATTTGTCTCTTTTCTCCCAAACACTAATCAGTCTAATTAACAGTGCCTATAAAGCCTCCTATACCCTCAGGCCACCACAACCACAATAAAAATATTTGAAGAGGAAAGAAATGAACACAAAGACTGAAAAATATATTTTCCAACTTTCAGCAACTAGTTCTTTCCCTTTCTTTTCATTAATTAAAAATTCTTATTACAGGTTTTTCATTTGGCAGCTGGTACTTCAGTGAAGTACTGGAAAATACTCCTGGCTCCCCAGTGTGATTTCACAGCTGTTGACTGAAGAAATTGAATATTTGACCATGTTGATCAAAAATCATATACTTTTCAACTATTAGGAAACTCTTTCATAGTTTTCTTTTTCAATCCTTCTTCTCCTCTCAGCCTTCCTTTGTCTAATCTTATTTCTATTTTGTTCTTATTTCTTTGCCTTTTCATTTATAATAACGCTCTCTCACCACCTGCCATTTTCTGCTTTTTGTTTATTTTCTGTTTCTAGTAATCCATCTTCCTTCCTTCCAGCCCTCAGTTCTGCAGGGAGATAAGATATATACAAATAAATAGAGAAAAACTTTGGTTTCTTTGAAGTTGATAACACAGCTCTCAGTGACATCAGCAGAGACAGGATTTGAGTTGTGTACTGATATTTGATATGAAAGTTCCAAATAGTTTTCCCCCTTGTTTGCTTTGGACATGGATTTTTGATAAATGAATTACTTCAGAAAATTAAACTGCATCCCTTATTCATGATGGTAAAAATCATCTGATATCCACATATAATATGACACATTTCTGAATGCCCTATCCTTTAGAAATTACATTCTTCAAACTTTTGGAGCTGCAGCTGCATTTCTCCTTCTCTGAAAGGGATCTCCTCTCTCATGTACTCTCCTTCCCCTGCATCCAGTTAGGAAACAGCAAACCCTACGCCTAATTCCAGGTTGCTGAAGTGGATGGGACATAAAGAGGTCATAAGCCAAGAGCCATTAGAAAACTGTTTTCCCTGCACCTGTACCACCATCTCCCAGACCCAGGTATTTTTTGGGGTGTTTTTTTGCCTTTTTATAGTTAGCTATCAGTTATTTATCATTTTAGTTACTAAATGCTTTTCTTTACAAGTGCATAAATATATTTCACGTTAGAGTCCAATCTCACTCATTAAAATTTAAGTCAAGCCGTACTTCCCTCATCATTTGAGCTACTCTAGATTCCTGCTGGTGGAACAGTGCAGTTCTTTGGAATGTTCTTTTGCAATGTTAGCAACTGAATCCTTTTAACTATTCTGTCATTTTGCTACCTTTCTTCTGGCAGTGATACCCCTCATGGATGGCACGAAACATTTGTCCTTACAGATTGCTGCTTCATTCAAACAGCTGTTCCTCATGCACTCAATATAAGGTGGATGATAGAAAAAGACTTGGTGAAGCCATATTTCAGGATGAAAGTTTTATGGCTTTAGTGTTGCTTACAAATCAATTCCTCTGGGTTGGGCTACCATTAGTAGCTTTTAAGATTGCTTAGAGCTGTGTCATTCACTGCTGCTTTGACACATTAATGCATTAATGGTAAGTGCAGGCTGACATAACTTCTCTGAAGTACTATTACAGTAATTACCGGGAGTCTCCGATATGACATGCAAAGTTAAGAAATGTGACAAAACAGTATGTAGATACTCACACCCTCTTAAAGCATTCATTCAACACTGACAGCTCGTAATTAAGAAACTACAAAAACATTGAGGCAAGGATTGTCTGCTATGTACGGTGTCAGAGAAAACAAGCGTGAATGAGAAAGGCAATTATGTGAAAATGATGGCTGGTGCTATCAAACAATTCCATTTCAGTAAAAAGAGGTTAAGATAATCAGGGTAAAAAGTACTCAGTTGGCTCACTTCAGTTCTTTCATAGAGAAAAATATTAAAATCTCATTAGTGCTTTGTAAAATGATGCAAATTTGCGAAGTCATTTAGAAGGCAGCAGATGGTAGCAATGAAACCTGAGTCTGTGTTTAGAACCTTTGAAACTTGGAACAAAATGCATTTCTGGATTTCTTCAATTACCACAGATGTGTCCTAAAGTAAATTAGCGAGATCATGGAACATTATCTGGAAAAGAGGTCTTTACCATTACAAATCATTTTACTGTATTCTCTCTCAATCAGGTTTATTTTCCAAAGATAAGCGTTACTCTGGAAAACAAATTAAGAATGCTGAACATTACCTCCTTCCATATAAAAACCGCTCTTTCATCTCCCACATGTATTGTTTCATAAACTGGTTCAGTAGATCAAGTAATTTAATATCAAAAGTTCTCAGCTGTCCTTCTTTCACTTGGAACTAGGGACCATGATTATTTGACAATTCATTGCCTCATGGTCTGTTGACTGAAGTGCTCTGTAGGAGTAATTCCTTGGAAACATCTTTGTGATGTTGTGCGACAGATGGGATTACTTTCAGCAAACAAGAGCTTCTGGCTCGAATCTGCACGCAGGTATCCTTGGGATTCTGAAGGCTTTACCAAACGTTTAAACCTCACACCTAAGATGATGAATTCACTATTCTTAGAGAGACATAGCCTCGTAAAATTTCTGTAGGTCATTCACTCGTGGTAGACATGTGAAAACAAATGTACAACCATGTGATATGAACACAAAAAATTAAACCTTCTAAAGGCCGCTCAATATATTTGAAGCTTCTCAAGGGGACTGGGGTTTTTTGCTTGCATATAAAGAGGTGAACAGTGGTATTAACCTTTCCACAAGGTTTATTTTATGTTGTTGAAACACTTCACTTCCTGCCAAAAACCCAGCTGGAACAGACTATTATTTCCTTCACATCCCAGTCTGCAAGTGTCAGGTCAAGAAATAGCCTTCCTTAAACTCATATTTGATACTTGTATTTTAACCACTTTCAGCACATAAATAGTTAACTCTTTTAGGAAAACATATTTTCACATCACCATACCTAAAGCTAAATTGGTGTTTTGCAAGAACAAGAGCTGATTAAGGATATCAACATTTGGATGTTAATTGTCTACAACCATGAACTATTTCTATATTTAGCCAAAGACACTTTTTAAATCACTGCAGTTTATTTTATAATCTGAAATGAACAGCAAGAATATGGGTGATATTTTAACTGATTCATAAATATTTAAAAGTCTGCTGATTTTCAATCATATCTTTCTGCAATCTGTTTTTCATAAATACTCAATTTAGTGACAGGCTATTTTCAGCAAGATAGCACAATTCTCATTCTACTAGGAAAAAAAATTAAAATAACAGAAAATGTTTAAGACTAGGAAGTTCTGTAGCATGATTTATTACCTAAAAAGTACTAATGTATTTCACAAGCATGCTAAAGCTGTATTTTTGTTGCTCCCATTCAGAAATTCTACTTTTTAGCTTGCCAGTTTGATATATGGTTCTTCATATGTCTCAAGTGTTTCACTGTTGTCATAAATACAAAGCTGATTTGACATCAATATTCATTTTTATTCTTCCCAGGCAAGAATATTTGAACTTTAATAATAAATATATAACACTTAATAAATAATACACTTCTTGAAGGAAAAAAAAAAAAAACCAGAGGGCCTTTTGGTGGGAAAAAAAAGTTTCCTCTGCTCTTTCTACAGCATAGAGAAATTTTATGTTTAAATGTAAACTAATTCCATATACAGCATTTTACCTGTTAAAAACCATCAGCCAGTTTAGGGAAACCAATGTTAGATATCAACTATGATATGCTGGAACATTCAAACACTACATATAAATATAGAAATACATCCATTTATAAATATAGATGTTTTGTTGGATATTCCTTTCCCCCACCATAACTGGATGTTTCTGAATAGCCAGATATTTGAAGCATAAGATGATTACTAGTGTTTCTCTAGCAATAAAATGCTTTGCAGCCACACTCAGTGCACTCAGTCCCCTGAGAACTGGAAGCTGACCCTAATGCAATGCACTATAACAGTACAGTATTGACTATTGCTCTTCTCTCACTGAACATGCTATCTTAACCTCTGTGCAATGACCAACTTGTAATCCCATCACTAGGCCTGTAAAAAAAGCTGCTTTCAAGAAATTTAATGGCTGAATATTGCAAACGTACCTTTTTCACAGGCCTACTGTTCACTAGAACTAAATCAGCAAAAGCAAAAGCCTCCAAAGTGCTCTTTCCAACATCATTAAAAGTACTTAAAATAAAACTCTTCAGATGACATCATGCTGTGATGACAAAGACTGATATAATACAGAGTTAGTAATTATATTTAAGTACGTCAATAGCAACTCAATAGCTGCTCCTCAAAACAAATCAAAGTTCCTTCGGGAAGAAAATGCATTTTCAGGGGAAGTGAAAAAAGTACCCAAAACAAGACAATACTTGGTTACTGCAAATTAAGTTGCTTTCTTAACAGACTTAGTTGAAGGAGATCTTAAAGTTATTTAATTACGCCAGGCTATTTAGAAATCATAGGAACTTCCTTCTGTATAAGAAATGAATGACATAAAAGGAAAATTATGTATAGCTCTGTACAACACACAGAAGAATTAACTGCTTTCTTAACATGGATCCCATTAATATGAAGATTTAGGTTAAAGCAGATCCAGGTGATGGCAGAAGGGTAGCTATGAAGTGTCATGCTAATGTGTTTTGATTGGGTTTTTTTAGCTGGGGAAGAAGACAAGAAAATCCATCAGAAATACAGAGGTTGTATCCAAGTTCAGTTGAATGATTTCACGTTAGAAAATCCAAAAGCCTTTGAATTATACAGCACTGAAATACATCAAAATTAACAGAAGCATTGCTCACCTAGAAACATACACACACTGTGTTCAATTAAACACAGAAATAAATTCCAGCACGTCATAGAAGAACAAACAAGCGTACAAACAGTTATTAAAGATTTACACACGCATTTTAGGCTGTAGATTATGCTCAGAGAGTGCAATGTTAGGGAACAGATGACCACAAATACTTTACTACTGTAGTGTAAAAGTATGTTTAAGTGTAACAAATAACATTGCACAGAGATGGATAATGTTGAAAACAACTTTAGAAAATCTAATGTAAAAAGTGTTGATAGATGATTTAACATGTTCTGCATGAATGAAAACCAGTTTCAACTCTACACATTTAAGAAGGCTTCAGATGTATCACTTCTGGAGTTAATACAAACATTTTTGTTGCGTTTTCTCTCTTTCAACAATAGCAATTTATTTTTAATGCAATTTTAGGAATGGAATTGTAATGTGCTGTTTTCTATAGCACACCATAAATCTTCATAGCAGCCAGGATGTGTGTTGGGCCCTAGACTACTCATTCAGTGAAGGCTAAGATTTATGAACTGCAAACAGATAAACATGTTTTTTAATTTTCAAATTATGAATTCTGACATCACAGAACATAAACCTTTGACATAAAAATCCATCTATCAGGATCTAATCTAAAATCTTAGACACAAGACAGTAGAAGGAATGGTTCACTCCATTTCTAGCAATCCTTTATTTCACAAGAGTAATTCTCAAATCAGTACAAACTACTGGGAAAACCTAAAGCCACTAGTGAAGAAACCCCAGGAAAAAAAGAAGGAAAGGATAAACTGCAGAGTTTCTTTGTATAAAGGAAACACAAGAACCTCGAGCAATACCTTTGTCTGGAAACTTCTTTGCAGGAGCAAGACATTTATATAATGCCTAATGTACTGTATTCCTCTTTCATAAAGGTTTCATAAGTCTGGAGCAAAATAAACAGAATGACTGAAGCAACGGCCTTGGGGAAACAAGTAAATAGAGCTCATTTCATATGCAAAAACAATAATGAGGAAAGATCAGTTACTGCAGTTCTAATAACAAACAACAGATGGTTCATAACAAACTTAAATAACACTGTGTGTTTCAGGTGAGCAATCCACACCAGGGACAGGAATATTTTCTGCCACTCCCCTAGATTTTCATTTTGCTCTGGAAGTACAAAGCAAGTGCCACAGCATCCTGGTCTGCCCCACAGTATTTTCTTGCAGCACATGGGTATTGCTGTGATATGGAATAACTGGAATGGTCCCCACGGCTCTCTGCTTTCTCAGCCAACACACATACAAAAGGGTTCTTGGCACCAAAAGCTAATAAAATAGCAAAAATAACTTTGAAAATGGATAGAGTCTCAAGTTATAGTTAACAAAAGTCACGTATCTGCACCTTTCTATGTGATCATTGTACTGAAATACACCTTGGCAGAATCTGAGAATAGGGGAGTATTTGCTTCAGGTTTCTGGCAAGAGCAAAACAGTTCATCACTGTGGAAATCTAAGTTATACACACAGATTTTCTGCCACACTCCTTCCCTGCCTAAATTTTCCCTCATACCTGCAAGGAAGACTGGTATCTATCTCACGATCCCATTCAGATTTAATATTCAAAACAGTATGTAGAGCAATAGATATTTTTTCATATTAGAAAATGCAGAAGAAGGGGTTACAAACTTGAGAAGAATAATAGTTTTACCTTGTTATGTCTAAAAGCAGTTGAACAAATTGGTTAATCATATCTTTAGAAAAAGCGATTCCATGTAAAATTTTAAAAAATACACCTTTCAGGTTTCACATTCCAAAGCCTTGAGCCAGAGAAACAAAGGACATCATTTGGACTAACGGACAAGTGTCATGCACGATTTCTTTCAAATACATTGGGTTTTATATCATCTTTAAAATCATCAATCACAGTATTATCTTTTTTAATGAATATATGAAGCAAGTGCAAGATTCATAATCTTAACACATACCTCCTCTAGCTGAAGTGACACAACAGGAGCCAAGTATTTATGTCTGACTATGGCATAAGTGCAGTAGAGGCAACCACTGAAAGAGCTCGGACTCGGCAATCTGCCTATGTGTATGTGACCATCCCCATTCCTAAACACAGGCTGGCCACAGTAATCTAGCCCCAGCCTCTGGGAATCCTGAGTCTTAAGCAGAATTAGTGGTAGCTTTTCCTGTGGTACTGAAATATCCCAAGGCATCAGTACTTTAGCTTCTGCATTAGCTTCAGTAGCTTATTCTTTAATGTAAATAAAATGGGCAATTTTAGACACTCAAAATTCATCTGATTTTGTAAAGCAGCTTGCACAGCTACATTGGACTTTACTGAACTGTGATAACAACCTTTATCATTATAGCCAAATAGATGGAATAAATTGAAACAAAGATTCCTGAACACAGGCTTCAGAATACCCATAGTATATAGTTCTACATACAATTTCAGACATTTAATAACATTTTCTTACTTTTACCTTTGCACATTATTGAGTACAAAGGTACCTTTTCCAGCTCTATGTGAAATATCAGTTTATATAAAACTTACAGTTGATTAAGAGTAGAAAATACATTCAAAATGAAGATAAATGCAAAGATGCATAAACAGGCATGTAGAGAACTGCAAAATAGCTTCCTAGCTGTAGTTTGTAGTTCACCTGTATGCTAAGAAGCAATGGAAAAAAACTGTGCTCCAACCAACCTGCTTATGATTTCAAATACTAAATACTAGTATGTGAATCTGAGTTAGTTACAGATATGTGATTGCTATACAAAACACAAAACAAGTATCTGTATATACGAATGAAACACCAAATACTGAAGGTATTTGCAAACAACTAAAACACACACACACCCATATTTGTTTTCTCATGCACCTGAATACATCTATAGAGAAAGACATTAACTGATGTGTGTCTCCTGCTAATGCAAACCATGAGGTAGTTAAAATTCAACACATGCAAATTACATCTTGGCAACCAAAACATCACCCTGTCTGTTCAGAAAAAAACCACAAATGTTACTTTTCTACGTCAAAAAAATGGGGTTATTTGACTGAGTATGGACAACATGCATTTGAGATATGGGAAATTTTAAATATTTCATGTAATTGCATTCCAAGAGATCCTGAAAACCACATGGAAACAGTAAACATGTAAATGATTGTCTTAAACAATTTTTTTCTATTTACTATTTGTCAAGGAGAGAAATGTTTTATTTCTTCTGGAGGAAAGCAGCCTCCAAGAGCTGTAAATGAAATGAAAGCTACCTGTCAGTTTACATGCCAAATATATACGTTACTTACCACATAGTCAAGAATTTTCAGCAGACCCTAAATATTTGATGCTTTTCTAGGCCTCCTTGCAATGCTGATGTTGCATTAGATCTCAGGTTGCATGTGCCCACACATGAGAATATGACTCCTGCATAGCAGAGAGGACAATTCCTAAGCCTTGCATGCATAGAACTGGGTCTCTTTCTGGAGATCAGGATGGACAAGTGACGAGTCTGTGACAGCAGCCAGGCTATGCCAAGTGCTGGGCTCCTCAGCGTGAGCAGCTCAGGGCACATGGAGAAGGCACAGTACTTACAAAACTGCCACCCACACAGAGAAGAAGCTCACAGTGAATTTAGGAATATGCAGAGTTAAGCAGTGACTCTGAGCAGAGATTTTGCAGGACTGCAATTATGGCATGAGTTGCTTTCATTTCAGACAGGCCATCTTTAGATACCTCAACCCTTTGGCAGCTCTTTGAGATGTATGTGAGGTCTGCTATGATCATCCTGCCTTTGATTAAAAGAAAGAGAATAAGTTACCCAAGTCCTAATTATTTTTAAGGGGGTTTTTTTGGGGAATCTTTTCAAAGATCATTACCACATTTTCTCAACATTGGACATGACAATTAGACAGAGCATTTCAATAGTTAATCAAGCAGTGTAAAATAGTAATGAATAAAATTCACATATAATTCCACGTAGACTTTCATAACAGAGTTGAATTGAGCTTTAACTGACTTGAAACACTTCAGCTGGTTCCTTTCATAAAAGTAAAGTTCATTCATTCTGAATTCTTATGTAAGTGTGCTTATTAAAAATGTCACTTTAAAACATTCTTTCTACTAGCAATTGTTTACAACTTTATGTGAAATCAGAACAGGTTTTATTCTGTAGCATTTCAATAGCTCTATGTATTCTTGTGGGTTTTTTCCTAACAATACATTAATGGAAATATAAGATGAAAGTTGTAACTTAATCTGATGAATAGATGTAAAATAAAATGTCTCTTCTGGTAAAAAAGTGTTGATGAACCTATGAGAAAGGTTTTCCTGTATGTTCATAAAAGAGCTGTGTTTCAACTTCTTTTAAAAGAAGATACCTTATTTGGAGAAGATACCTCTTTTCAAAAGAAGATACCTTATTTGGAGAAACCCAAAAGATTCAGATAAAAACATTAGAGTTTTGACATTTCTTACCCCTACTTGGATAAAAATCTCTTTAGTATAATGGGAATTTCTGAGTAAACACTGCAAGAAGTGGTTCTTTATTTAATAAGCACATTATATGGTTAATGAGATTTCTAAATGTGGAATTAAGAATCTCTAAGTGTAAGAAAATGTCTCTGGACTTAATGAAACTGAAGCTTCTTCAATTTTCTATCCTAAATATTGTGTGAAAATTCCACATAGTCATGTTACAGTAATACTCTTATTAAAAGTGTGCTTTCAGTCAGTTCTGAGGAGCAAAAAAAAACCCCAGCTTTTCATTCAAGAAGACAAGTATACACAGGAAAATATTTACACAGCTTTAGACCACAAATAAACAAGTCTATATTCAGGACAGAAAATGGTCCCATTGGCCTATATGCTTTTTAAAATAAATAACATAGATAACTTCTTTAATTTTCTCTCTGAAATATATTCCAATACCTTTTCCCTATAACACACAAAGTTAGCTGAGAATTAACAATTCTAGGAGCTGTGGAACAGAGTACAGTAACACAAAACATCTTCAGAAAGGTACAGGCCTGTTCTACAGGCACATGCAAAGGTATGGGCCAGCATGCAAAGGATGTAACCTGCACTATCACTGCATTTCTCAGCTGCTGAAAGTCTTGTCTAACCAGTTTCAGGGGCCTATAAAATACTGAAATAACCTGAAAAAGAACCTCTGTTGCCGACCAAAAGGCATTAAAAGAAAAAGGCTCTGTTATATGACCAAGACTGATTTGTACTGCATCTCAGGCAGCTGGCAGCCAAACACAGATGAAGAGCACACACCTCTCTGCGTGTGGATGTGTACAGTGGCACAGGGATGCTCAGAACCGCAACACTAACACTCTGGGAGATTCACGTGTCACTCCCTATTTGCCATTTACATGAAGCTAATTACCAATTCTGATATTGAAGAAATCATCAGGCATATGGTAAATTAAAGGCATGACAGCCTTATTTTATAGAAGCTACAATTCTGCTAAAATCTATATGACTAGCTTTTAAGAAGCAAACCATTATTCATAATCCTGAAAAAAATAACCATTAATATTTATGACATTATAAATCTCCATAGAAGCCAGTGCCTACTTACAGAGGTAAAAGAATTATAGGTTGTTAGGAAGTCTAATTGTTTTGCCAAAATTCCATGGAATGCATATTGCAGTGCCTAAGTCATCAGCCTCACCTTTATCAGTACATCATAAATGCCACTATGTAATTTATGTATTCCACTATGACAAGGCACAATAAGTTTTCTATGTCAGAAAAATATTTTGGGAGGAACTGTGAAAGGACTGAAATATAGATTGCTTTATACTCACTTCAAAGGTTCTGCTAATTTTTCAGAACTTAAAAAGTTGCCACTGCTCACAGCAGTTTAGAAATTTGGGAGAGAAAATATCCTATGAATAGAAAAGTGCATTTTTTCTGCCAGATTAACTACCAGTCAAGCACAGTCAAGGGAAGGCTATTATAAAATACTATCCTCTTCACTGGTTTGTATTCTTCAGGTAAAATTTCGACCAGTATGCCAAGCTGCCCCATGAACATAATAATTTTTATAAGGATTCCTCTGAGCAACAAGCAGAAGTATGATAACACCTACAGACACTGCCTGAGAAGGCCGAACAAATTATGGTAACTAGACACCAAATCTATCTGTGGAATTTGAAGAACAGTTTAGAAAAACATGCAAAACTGTGACAGAGAAACATATGAATTCAATTACTATGCTTCTTAAGTATTTGCTTGAAAAGGATACTTTTAAAACACACATCATTCTCCTAAAACTGAGGATAAAAATTTTATAAAACACAAAATACAGCAAAGGAAAAAACCCCAAATCTACCCATATTAGTTACGCTCATGAACTATATTTTTTTATAATAAGCTGGCTACCATTACAAATACTTCATGTAACAACTGCTCAAACCTCAAGCAAGTTGAAATATAAAAATTTCCAGAAAACTAAAAAATAAAAAATATGACTACTTATTCTCTTATAATAATTAATATATGTTAGAGGAAATTAATTAAGAATATTCAAAACTAAGAACTAGTAACAATTAATAGCTGATATTTGCACAAAAAACTACGGCTTCCTAGAATGACATCCTAGAAAACAATATCAGATTTTGTCTGATTGTTACCAATCTGGCCAAATTTCATATGCAAAATCATCTGCAGATAAAGCACAGAATATGAAGACATAAAAAAGGTTTTATTTTCAGAATTTAATCCTACTCTCCAGGAAAAGTTTGCTCTGCTGTAAGAAAGAGTAAAAGTTAGTAAACCAGTAAAGTAAAAGAACTAAACTTAATAGCTTGTATCAAATGGATAGGTATTTTCAGTATAAATGGGAATTGTGTCTAAAAAGCAATATATAGGAAGGAAAATGGAGACTGTAATTGCCTTAATACAGCACATCAGCGGTCTGTCTAGTTCAGCATTTTGTCTTCAGAAACATGCATAAAAGATGCTTAATGAAGCAAAGTGGACATGCATAAATCATCAGCTGCCTTCAGCAAATGCTTCATGAACTCAGAGATGGCTTTACAACATTAGTATTTAGAAAGGGCCAACCACAGACCATCTCCCACGATTCTTAGAGAAAAAAATGTATGTTTAAATCTGCAATTATCTTCTCTGCAAATTTTATTTTGCATTTTTGGTGGGGAGGGCAGGGCCAGAAGTTCATTCCCTACCACTCCTTGGTATTCAGGTTGTATCTATTGATGTAGAATAATATATTTTGTCAGCCTATTTTTTAAAAACTTGTCTTGCAATAATTTAGAAACATAACAATTTACAGATATAGGGCTACTGCAGGTTTGGATGAATTGCTTGTTCTTGAAGATTACTGCGATACTTTCTCCTTTCTTGTGATTTTTTCTTATTTTATACCAGTAATTCAACTACTCCTTGTTTGTTCCAGTCCCTTATGAACACACACTGCTTTACAAAACAGAGGGAATAATTTATGAATTACAATGCAGTTAATGAATCACAATAAAATCACATTGTAGGAAATTACTAAATTCTAAGATAGCAAAAAGACACAAGATCCAATTAAATTACTGTTTCCAGTAGCATAAAAGCCAGAGGAAAAAAAACCTCAGGATTACAGTGATAGAAAGTTCACTCTGAATCTAATACCAGTCTATCAGGTCAAAGGGACAAAGAGCAGAAGCAGAACGGGATGATGATGCATTAGAATCTGATTTCAAAATGGTGACAATAAATCTCTGCAAGGCATGGTATGATAAAGGGCACACACCCTGTCCTTCTTAATCCTCACATCCCCAGGGGCCTGGCACTGAAAGCTGCACTGAGCCTTCCACAGTGGGCACCTTCTGAACACAATTCGATGTGCCTTCACAGACTCACTTCTGATTTGGGGGATGTCACTCACTTTGTGAAGAATTGTTCAGTCAGTTCACACAATCGTTTGGAACAGAAGCGTCCACTTTGGCTTCAGTGAGCAAAGAATAAGCATGAGGAAGAAATTATTTGAATGACAGAAAACTGAATGTTATCTCATGCACTTAATGATGGTCATCCTTCTGCAGATGTATTTCCTGACCACCTAACAGTATCTCCTCTATTATCACTGTCATTTGGTTTATCCAGCATTACGTTGTTGTGGCCATTCAGTTGCACAACTAGCTCATAAAAGGAGGCCATGGGCCTCTTCAGGTCTATTGTAAACTGTGTCTGGTGAGTGATTTGTCCCAGTTGGGGGTACTGCCCTGCTGCATGGGAAGGCAGCATCCCTAACTCATGGATGGCTGAGTTTTGATATGGCATTATTGGATGGACTGAATGAGCTCTTTGTTGATATACCAGGAAATCAGAGAAGAAAATTGATCTATTTTTCAAACAGATCCTTCCCTCACTAGAAATTGCCTGTATACAGCTCCTTCTCTAAACAAAGTAGGATTCATTCTCAAAAGAAAAATTAGGGTTCTACTGCAAGCAGTATCCATTTGGTCTCACATGCCTAGTGGGTAAAAATGTATGAAAAAATACAAGACCCATAGTAAAAAAAAGTATGCAATTTTCTTTTATTCAGACCAAATTTCAACTGTATAATTCTGTGACAAAAGTCTGTGTTTGATGTTAGAGTGAAATACCACTGTTCATATGCTACTAAAGAATTCTCGTAGAAAAGACTTTTTGTACTACAGTGTTCCAGTCCAGCTCCAAAATCTCCTTTAATTTATAGCACTTGTGGCTGTGTTATTTCCTTTTTTTTTTGTTGTTGTTGTTTTTGTTTTTGTTTTTCCTCTCCTCTCTGGATGCTCCACTTAGAGAAAGATTAAAAAAATCAGAAACTTACTGTTTGTTACTCTGGTTGCAGTTACCAATTAACAAGTACTGCTGGAATTCAAACACTTCTCAAGCGCAGAAAATTGTGTGATCTGCTTTGTTCTAATACTCTATATTCCCATTAAATTACAGCAATCCTTTATTGCAGGGATCATACAAATATAATTTTTTGTATATGAACCACTCCTTTGGTAACAGTAGAAATACCAAATTTCAAGTTCATCATTAAAGAAAACTCATTACCATTAACAGTTTCTTTGTATGTTCTCAGTATGCTTAATATCTACTGAATCCACTCAGCTAAGGAATGAGAGAGGATGTTAAATTAAACATTTTAAAAGCCCATTTCTTCCCCTTCTTTCTGTGGCTTCAGATGTTGTAAGCATTAGAACTGGTAACGCCTGCACCCAGTTTAGGCCACAAATGAATTGGGGTTACACTATCATTTACTGTTCAGAAGAACTGGCAAACAGAAAAGTGGGGTTTTTTTTCTTACTCAAAGTGGGCAAAACGTGGACATGATCTGCATTTCAGACCACATGGCAAGTTTAGTGCCCATAGCTAGTGATCATTAATGCAGAAGTCACAAAGCCCCTGTATGTTTTCCTTTCTGGTCCTGCTCTCTGGTCTTTCGTCTTTTTCAAAACCACAAAACATGCAAAAACACATTATGCTCAGGGGAAAACCATCACTGGCTAATGATAACAATTTGGTGAAGTTCAAGGAATAAACATATTAGGCGATGCAAATATGACTGAGGAAATTACCTCCAATGCAAAGATAAGCAAAGCCAGTCTTAATAAGGGATGGTGAAGTTAGATGGCTTAGTGCCACCAGGACAAAAAAATTAACCATATTGAATGTGAGCTTGTTCATCATAATGAGCTTCATCTAATTCCATTCTTCAGAAACCTCCATTTATCTAACTTACAAAGAATATGTTAAACAAAAGCACTTCACAATATTAGTGCAATTTACATCAAATGCACTAGAGAAAATTACCTAATACAATTTTCTAAACCATTTACTATTATGAACTAGGAACTAAATGAGAAAATTGCATTTTATGATTTGTAGGCTATTGAAAAAAACCTGTACACCTGAATTCACACAATCTGCATTAATTTGATTCTCTCTCAGTGGTAAACGGCCTTAGTAAAGCAGAGAACCAGAAATAATACTCTATGAATTAAACTGAAAAAATGTTTGTGTGAAGTCCCTCTGAATCTGCATGAGCAAGACACTGGTTTTGGTTTCTCCCCACACTTTGACACCTGAGGCAGGGAACTCACTTCCCACCTTGGTTTGGTTTATTTCCAAAGCAAACAGAAGACAGGACTGATGGAACAAGGTCTAATTTTTTCAAAAGCAGAACACACGTGTGGATCAACATTTGGAGATATTATTAGCATTTTTGTTCTTTGTCTGATGTTTGCACAAAATGCCACAAATGTGATTAACTCCCCTACACCCCAACACTTTAATAAATATTTATCTTAATATAAACTTTTCAGAAATTCAAGCAGATGCAGTAAAAAAAATTGTAAAACCTTCAAAAAACCTTTTTTTTTCCAGAAGGCAGTCTTTGGAAATCTACTAAAAAAGCTTCTACTAATAGAAATTCTGTAAAAAATTAATTATTCTGTAGAAAAGTAATTATTTAATTTAAAAAAAAACATTTCTTAATACAAAACTCACGGTGAACATTTTTACATTATCCAAGCAGTCTTTAAAATATTTAAACTACTAAAGAGTAAACTTTGTTTTAATGTCAAGAAATGAGAAATTCATAGGGCTTATAATTTATATTTTGATATAAATCTATGATCTGTAGTGTCTAATATACAGGCTTTCTCTACATATTTTTTCTCAATATAGTATTATTTTTCTTAAGGCCAGGAGAGAGTTTCTGTTCAATAATCACAAAGGGGAAAAGATATTTCCAGGAATGTAAGGATTACACAAATAGCAAAATGAACAATTTTCTTCTATTAATTGCTTTAGAAAATAGTAAGTTTTTATTAATTGCATTAGCAATAATAAATTATTTTATTATTTTATCATCTTTTTCTCTTTCCTTGTCTGTTTTTCTGTCTTTGCAACATAAAATTAGTAGGGTTTAATTTGTTAAATGAGATGATAGACAAGTTTAGCTATAAAACTTCAAATAAATGCTTAATTCAGAATCGACTCTATACACCAACAGGGACTAAGGTCATATCAACATAAGCTACTGTGCTAAAAACAATCTATTACAGTCATCACACGTTTTTAATTGTAGAAGTTCCAGAAAGAAAATTTATGAAATTCTGTGGGTTTAGTTTCTATCTGACAGTTTTGATCAAATAGAGTGGAGCCGAATTGCTAATCGGTATCTCAGACTATGAACCTCAAATGTGTAACAGAGAACCCTTACAACATTTACTTACACAGCAACGACTATTTTCACTCTTCCCGTGCCCTTACAGGTCTTTAAGAACTTTAGGGTGTCAGAAAAATTGAAGAACATCAAAGTAGCTGCATCTCAGCTAAAGAAAACAGAAATGCTAGTTTAGGGATTTACAGAACTCTCTAGAAAGGTTGGTACTGAAAAGAACAAGGCAAAATTGCCTAACGTAATTCAGGTCAAGAGAAAATAGAGGCCACTGAACTTCTTTTTTTCCTAAAATAAGCCCTTTTGAGAAAAAAACAGTTACTAAATCACACTATGTTGGGCAGCAAAGATAACAAAGAAATACTGCAGACTTCATCTGTTTCCCGGATAGCCAGATTAAAATTTCCACAGTTGGATTTCCTCTCTGTTTTATAGGATCTGGATCCCATAGAACTGTTAGACCTTCCCAGGGGTTTCGAAAACTTACATATAAATTTTGGAAAGAAAATAAAGAACCTGAAGTATGCAGCTATAACAAATACATCCCTGATTACACATGGCAAGCATTGTAGCAGTGTGACAGAGCAGAAAACATTCACATTAAAGTCATGGGGGACTACGTGCGAGACATATGTCAAAATACAGTGGAACTGCTGAAAGCATCTTAGTTATTCTAAGCTTTCTTAAGTAGCATCTTCGTCCTAGAAATACAGGACAATATTAAGAAAAAGTGTGACTAATAACTTTCTGTTGCTATAGCAATTAGTAATAGCAATAGCAATCCATTAAACATTTGCTATAAAATCTTTACACAACAAAAGTTAAATTACTTCATTGTTCCTCCCTATCTTATACTTCTAAGTACTGAAGGTGGAAATATAAAGTAGCCATTACAAGACATTCTATACAAAAAGTCTGATAAAGCCAACATTAAATTTGAGATCAAATTAAAACTTCAAAACTCTAGAGCTTAAAAAGATAGTCAAAGGTTAAAATAAATTATTATACTTAATGCGTTTTAATGTGTATGAACAAGAGAACAAATTTTATGATAGCACATTCAGTAAGGTAGTAACAGCACAGGAAATGTGCAAAATTTTGAGGTACAAACACATTGAAGAAAAAAATAGCAAGGAAAGCAACTTTGTGAAAATGAGTTTGACGTTGCAACTTATTTTTATTAAGTGAAGATAAAATTGGCATGAAATCGTTCTGTTTATCTGCATGAATTTTTTCCTGAATGATTTTACTTTTACTTTGGCC
The DNA here is from genome assembly GCA_013397975.1 of Machaerirhynchus nigripectus. Taxonomy (NCBI): domain Eukaryota; kingdom Metazoa; phylum Chordata; class Aves; order Passeriformes; family Dicruridae; genus Machaerirhynchus; species Machaerirhynchus nigripectus. Next base: position 131,571 of record VZRQ01005771.1, on the reverse strand, counting down.
CTTAATTTTTATACTGATTTTTTTTAGAAGTCTTATAAAGTATGTATTTAAACACTTCCATTTACATTTTAAGCATCTAGAAATTGCCACATTCATCACTCTGAGCTTTAAAAGGGAATTAACAAGATAGCTAAAGCACTAATTATGGCTATTTCCCACTAATAAAAAATAATATTTCCTGCATGTGCAATATACTCCTTCCAAGAGTCTCAACACTTTAACATGCCTGAGGGTCAAACTTTGCGGAGATGTTAAATTTGGGGTACATTACATCACATAAAATATATATTAAAAAATCTTGGGCACCTACTGCATGCCCAAGTGTAAAACAGTGTGGGCTGCAGTAAAGAGCAACAAATAGGACTCTAAAAGATGACGGATGCCTCAAGTGTGCTGTGTCATAAATTGCTTTCCTATGGTGTTCTCAGGAGGTTGTCCTGGTTCAAAACTCTTAAAGTCATCTCAGACTTCTCAGACCTCATACTGGAAAACCTCAGGCACAAATATTTGCAGTGAACTGGGGAATACCTTGAACAGCTTGTGACCTGCACAGAGTGAATTTTTTCTGGAGAAAGCGGTTGGGCAGAAGGAGGATGTCAAAATTTGCAGCCTCCAACCCCTGCAACTGAAATAATTTTTATCACAATACAGTGTAAAGTCACATCACACAGAACCAAGGCAAGAAATTTATAATCAGTATTCAAACCTTACTGACTGAAAAATTAATTAACATGTGTTGGAGGGAAGTGTTTAGTCAAAAGTAACCAGGGAAGAGATACATCTTGTTTTTGTAAATACACAACCCACTGTTTTAATCATGTTCAGAGGTTTTGGGCTTCAAAAACCTAAGCACAAATTACTTGTTTTTTTACCTCTCCTGAGGAGCATATTATTGCAAAACCTCTCCTACAAAAGTACTGTCAAATATGAGACCAAATGTTATAATCTGGCTAATATAATGTATTGGAGACAGCTGCACTATCTTATCTTTTCCATGATACCAATGGCATACAAATACCAATGCCGAACAAAATACCAAATACCAGTTGTATACCAACTATACAATGTCGAATTCATAAGTAGTGTGTCTCTCGTGACATTAATGAAGCAGTTTAGCCTTCTAAAAATTTTTGAGGTGTAGACTGATTGGTATGTGAACTTCAAAATTGTATCAACATTAGCTGAGTCCCTTGCTAGTAACTATGTTTAAGCATAGCATTTAAGCAATCTTATTCTTCTATTATGTAAGTATAGTATATATATATAATTTGAACATATGGCCCCCTGATCTAGAAGTCACTGAGGAAAGTCTGTTATCTCTTTTCCTGAACGTAAAGGCTAAAGTTTTTCTCTGTGTTTCAGGCAAATTGTGCTAAAAAAGCAGCAGATCATCTTGAAGTTCAAGCCACACTGTTACAATTTCATTTTTAGCCAGTTCATTGTTGTGCTGCATCTCTATACAAAATTCTTTGACTACCCATATCAAATCAAATATAATAATATATTACAATAATTTATAACTATAAATATAATCTATTGTATCCATAGTTTATATAAATAATAATATATTATAATAATACAATTAGATCTATTATTTATATGTAATAATTTGAAACGCCTTTCATCCGTAGCTTAATATCAGTGCAAGCAGATATTAACATACAGTTTAAACATGCATATGCTAAAATGCCTTCAATGCAATTCTGGAGGGAAATCTTTAAGGTGAATTGAACGTCTCTAAAAGGAAAAATGCATATAGAAATACCCAGTTAATGCAACAACAACAAAAAAGTCGCTTCTATTCTTCTGTATCTTTCCTCTTGAAATTTCCAGAAACCAAACAGCAGATCAACCTAGTAAAAAATTAGTAAAGAGTCTGAAGGCCAGGATGCTGAGCTAAGATGTAAATGAGAACAGAAATACCATCATTCTAAAACACAAATTCAGCACCACAATTATCCCCTGCAAAAGGGAGTATCTAGTGCACAACATAGACTTTCAGTTCCAATCAAAACCTCATTAAAACTAGATAAATTGAATCTGACTAAAAATGAAAAATCACACAAAAGCAGCCCCATTTTTAACTGAAGAAATTCCTCTGGCATGTAAGAAATGGTTGTCCACATCTTTTGCAATATATATAACAGTCATCTATTGTGAGTTTTTAGTTCATAACATATTCTCCAAGTGTATTATTGGTCATGGAAGTGCCATGTGAGGCAGACCACCTCTGCTGTCAGTGTAGTAGGACACTTCTACAGCCTGCCTAACTTCTGACTACACCTCAGTAGGACAGGTAAGTTCATACTTCTTATAAATCCTTTAATTTCCTGTTATTTCTGTAATCTTCCCAGTTATTAATTGATTTATTATCCCTTAAATGCTAGGATAAAATAGTACACATGCAATATAGAGCTCTGTTACACTGTGCATGAGTTTATATACACAGTCATTGCCTTTTTGAATTAATTATGTGAGTAATTTGCCATGTTAGATTATGCTGAAGTAAATATCACAGCTGAAATTCCCATCCAAAAATCTAAGTACCCAGGAGTTTAGACTCCCTGAATGGCTCGTACTGCTGATCCAAATATCTGCATTTCCAGAGAAGTGCCTGATGCCAATACACTCCATGCTAATGGAAAACAGTCACCTGTGTCTACAGTCCTAGCTCTTTAAAAAATATCTTTCAATAGGCAACTTAATTCAAAATAATTCCTCATGATCAAATTCATGAAGTAATTTCACAGCCTAAACCACCAATTTCTTTGTATTTGGGGTTTCATTGAAATGCACACAAAACACATACTCAGGTTTCAGAAAAAAATAAAACAGCACTTCCTGCAGAAATGTAACACTGCTTTTTTTTAACAAAGTGGCACAAAGCCATTCATGAAACAGTACTTTCTGGTTCAGCAGAGCTTGGTACTAATTCAGTTTCCCAATATTGATTCCTATTATATTTCCAATACTGAGCCTTCATTTACTTCTACATCAGAATGAGGAACTAATTCTGTGGGATATTAACCCAGGCTAAATGCCCAGACTTCCATTACATTCGCAGAAAACATAAACCTGATTTCCAGTTTTGCAGTACTTCAGCAAGACCCCTGGATACTTCACTACACTTTTCACCAAAGACTTAACATCAAAATGAAATGTTATTATGGGATAATATTATGACTTCATTGCTTTTACAGAACATAAATACAATAACATTTATATACTGAGAAGACATTGTGATAAATTCCAGGCACATAAATGTATATTGGGTACATATATCAAGCGTCATATAATTTATATAAAATTACTTTAATTAAAACTTGTCAAATGCATGACTAACACATATTTTGTAGTTAAAATTAGAGCATTTTCAAGAATTTAGCTTGTTTCTCAAAATCCAAATACAGTGAAGTGCTACAAGGCAAAAACAGAGCCTAGCAGTGAAACTACTATTGATTTCCTCAAAACTACTCACATGTTTAAAGATAAGCATGTGCTTAAGTGTTTTGCTGGGTCACAGCCCAACTGGCCAAACGTGCCACCATTAATCATGTTATGAAAGCAATTACTACAGGTTTAGCTTCATTAACTTGGAATCTGAGAAAAGTCAAGATTCTATAGGAGGCATTCAGTAGCCATCCCAAGGACATCCCACACTATGCACTTCCTCCTCTTTATACATCCCCCAAGTCTAGCAAGAAACACAGGTATTTTAGGTTTGCAAAGTACATTCAGTAGTTATCAGCAGGGAAACAAAACTGCAGGTCAGACTCGAAGTGGCAATACATTACCTCAGCAGTTACCTTCTTTTATGGACAATACTGAAAGAGCCACAGAATAATAAACAATATACTTCTAGATCACCCAGTGGCTAGTTTTATTTTCAATCTAATAAAACCATCAAACTTTGTGAGGACTATTCCTTAGTCTTCATAGCCTCCATATGCAAAAATCATTATTTGTAGATATGACAATTGATTAAAAAAATCAAGCTGTCTTGCTCTTAGTTAGATGATTTCACAATTTATTTTAGATCCTAGAAAATATTTTCAGATGGTCTATATTTCCAAAAGAGACAATTTTTAGGTTGTAAAAGGACATAAAATCATTCAAATCTGAATGGAATTTTATTTTTTTCTAAAAGTAACCCAAAAATTTTGAATACACTTTAAAAAAAATCCAAACACAAACACCAAAAAGGAGCAAGGAATTCCTGTAGAGTAAAAACAGAGTTTTGCACAGTTGTGCAAAGGATTCATATAGAACAGAAACTTGTTCAACCAGTGAGTGCAAAAATAACTGCATAATTTCATATATTTATGTCTACACTTCATTGCCTTGACAAATCGTAGCTCTTGATGTTGAGTCCACTAATTGAAATTCTGTTTTAGCACTGTTACAGAGAGGGGGAAAAGTGTTATTAGGCAATCACTGTACTATCTTCCTAAGGGAATAACTCTGAACATTTTTTTACCTCATATATATTCATCAGCTGTAAATTACAATAATTTTTCAGCATTGACAATGGAGCATTTGATCATGATCAATAATAATGATGGTCTCTCATGCAACATTAGAGAGACATGAACTTTGCTGATGTTAACTCTCCTATCACATTCAATTAACATTAAATGCCACCACATCCAGATTCTCAGGCCTAGGAGAAGGTCTAGAATGAGTTGTACAGAGACTTGACAATTGTGCAGTCAGTTCAATAAATGAGGGAAGGTGTACATTTTAATACGTGATCCAGCACAGGCCACTGGCAGCGAAGAAGACATTAAGCCATCTGATAGAAAGTTAAAGGCCACAAATTAGGCACACACAAGAGGGCAATGGTATTTCCAGCAATTTAGTGCCTCAAGCTCTCCTTTGCAGTGAAAAAGCTCTGATGATGAGAGAAGGAGCAAGAGGTGCTCACAAAAAGTGGCAAGTTTGCTCAAAAATACATAAAAGCATTTCAATAAAGAAGTTGACCTGAAAGTGGTAACTCTGGATTCCTGTCCCTGTCTCCAGAGTCTTTATGTTTTAGCAACTGGGTTAAAAACAAACAAAAATGCAAACAAAAATCCTACAAATAATTTTGAAGCAGGGACCACAAAAGCAGGATTTCCTTCCACCAGGCAGTGAGTTGTTGTCCTGAAGCCTTACTAATCTCATCTAAAATCAGCTTAAAATAAAAATATTTACTTTTAATATCCAAAACAGACTGAAGAGTTTAAAATATTTTATAAAAGAGGGAATAGAAGAAAGGAATGAAAGAACAGGGTTAGGTTATTTACATTGAGATTGGGACTGGAATGCTGGTTAAAAATATCTGCCTGTATTTAATTGTTTTGATCTTTTTTCTTCCTTGCTAAGAACGCTTTCTCCTGTATGTGCTACATCTCCAGTTGATACCACAGAGGGATCACTGATCTAATGAACAAGACTGTATAGTTATAAAGTTTGGAGGGGTTCTCCAGAAATCCCAGTAGGTCTCCGTCTCCCTCTGCACAAACCCATTACCTCAAAGACATTAAAGAAAAGATTCTGACCTCCCTACTCTCCCATCCTTCCTTGGAACTGCTGTAGTTCCATTATGACCAGGTGTCACCTTCTGTGCTTGGCTGACCTTAACTCAGCCAGCCCCTCACCAACTGGCCAATGCTTCCACCTGAACACCTCCATTCCCCTACACTNGAGTAAGAAGTGTTGAATAGCATAATACTGAGATTTTACTGGAGAGCCCAAATACTAGTAAAAAATTGTTATTTGTGACATTATGACATAACAAAAGCTCAAGTCTACAAAACAAGCTAAAAACACATGGGAAATTTCTGTTGAGATTTATATTCTGAAATCATAGATTTAAGTTCAGCAGGAAAATGAGAAACATAAGGGGAAAAAAGAAGTCAGTAATCAAATTACTTGGCATACAAACAATCAAACTCACCCATTCTACAGGAAAAAAATTTAAAATACCCTTGAAAATTTCATCTTATGTTGCCAAGAAAGATTAATATACACTAAACTTCACTTCAGAAATATTCCTTTTGCTCAGCTGGCACCAAACTGACTGTTCATATGCTGGGCTACCACGCTAAAAAGAGTTAAAGAACTTGTAGTATTTTGAAAGAGAAGAACACGTGATTTTTCTGAGTAGTTAGATATATGGGTTCTATCCAGGAATAGACATGTTTATTCCATTTTCTTGGCTGAATTCCAGCTTTCCATAGTGACAGTGTTCTCCTCCACAGCTTTAAAGTTCTTCTGTAATGCCTAAGGTAGTCTGTCCTACCACTGAGTGAGAAATGTTTGCATTTTAATGCCTGAAATCTCCTTCCTCTACCATATGTGTTATGTAGAGAAATTAATCAGGTTCTGTAAAACTGTTACATAGAGCAATTACTCAATGCAGCATTTCTGAAAGGACCATAGATCTACCTCACACCTACTGCCCTTCACTCCTTTTCCAAGTTACTTGCCCTACAAAATATGTTCCCATTGAAGAAATAAATCCACAAAGACTAGAGCAGAGGGAAGGAAGTGTGGTGACCTCAAGACACACACAAAAAAAACCAAAAGGCCAACAAATCCACCGAGAAAACAAATTCCAAAGCCTGAGAAGGAATATATAATTCTGGAGAATGCTTCTGTTGTCAAGGAAAATACCAGGATATTTGACACACAACCCTTAATGACACTTTTTTTGAAGAAAGCAGATGGAACTCCACAAGGACCTTGGTTTTATTTACACTGTGCCACTGGCCTACCAGATAACTGGGCATAGGCTCACTCATGCTGAAGTAAACCTAGAATAGCTCAGTATTTTACGTGCATTTGTATCAGGCTAAGACCAGACCCACTTTTTTGATATTCAATGTGTTAAACAGCCCATTTTGCATCTACGAGAAATCATGGGATGTTTGAGGCTTGAAGAGACTTCTGGAGGTCAACTGGTCCAACCCACCTGCTCAAGCAGGGCCACCTAGAGCCAGCTGCCCAGGACCACATCCAGATGGCTTTTGGATATCTCAAAAAATGGAGGCTCTATTACCTCCCTGGGAAACTTCCACCAGTGCTCAGTGACACCCACAAAGAAAAAATGTTGTTTCTCAGTGTTCAGATGGACTGTCCTGCATTTCAGAGTGTGCTCACTGCCTCTGTCCTGACACCAGGCACCATGGGAAACACCCTGGCTCTGTCCCCTTTGCGCCCTTCCTTCTGGTGTCTGTACACATGGGTGGGATCCCCATAAGCCTTCTCTTCTCCAGGCTGAACAAGCCCAGCTCTCTCAGCCTTTCCTTATATGAGAGATGCTGCTATCATGGCCATCTCTGTGGCCCTTCGTTGGACTATTATGTCCAAGTCTCTTGCAGTAGGGGGATCAAGATGTTGACGCACTACCACTCAAAATGACAAAATGTTTTCATGTTAAAGAAATCAGTAAATCATTACAATGATTATTCAAAACTATCAGACTTCCACCTGTCAGAGTCCAAGGAGCACGTGGCTGACACTCTCAGTCATATGGTTTAGTTTTAGGAAGTGCTGGAAGGAGCAGGGAGTTGGATTCAACAATCCTTGTGGGTTCCTTCCAACTTGAGATGTTCTGTGATTCTGTGAAACTCAATGGATACATTTATACATTCATAGTTTTAACCATTTGCTGATAAATTGTTTTTAAATTAATTTGCTTCCAATGTTATTTTCATCATTGTTGTATATTGGTTCATGTCAGATACTGTTAAATCAACATCTGACTGAAAACTCTTCATGAAAATAATCAGTAATATTTAAACTATTTACATGCCAGTGAGATTTGGATAGCAATGTAGTTGAGCTCCTGATTCTAAATTATAAGAGTCTACCTGGGGCTTCTTGACACTGACAGAGCATATATATTCACTCTGGAAAGAATCTACTTGTTCAGTTTGACACTTACTTGCAGGTGATGCCATTCAAACAACTAAAAAAAAAAAGTGTTCATGATATGGTGTTGATAGATGGTTATGTGATTAGGATAGAAAAGGAAAAAAAGTATCTGGGAAGGCAAAAATATCCATAAATAATACTGAAAAAAATACATTTATAGCTGCATAGACTCATTAATTTAAACACTAAATTTATCCAGTCATTTTATTAAAATGTACTCTGTTAATGCTTCTGGTGAATGTGAATTTCAGTCTAATTATTCTTATAATAACTATAGTTGGCAGGACCCCATAATCCACAAAATAATATGAAATAATAATTATTTTTATGTTCTAAAATAGATTTAAGTCATCAAAGAAGAAAATTTTAGAGCATGAGTTTAAATGTATGCAAAATGCCTTCACAATAACTTCCAGTAAAAGACATAGATGATATAGTCCCACCATTTGTAACAGATACTTTTATGTAATATTAAAATCTCAAAGTGCCCATTTGATTTATTATTAACCTCTTAGAACTACTATTAATGCTGAAATAAAATAATTTTGTGTATTATTACCATATGTCAATCTACAGTATTGTACCTGAAGAAACTCAAGTCATTGTCATAAAACTTCCATTATGTTAGGAATTTATTAGCAGTGATTGGCTGAAGAAAAAGTAGCTCAATTTTTAGCAAACAACATAATTTACTTTAAAGTACATTGAAAAGATGAGATCACCTTAAAGACTGGTGTTATTTTCCTTCATCTGCCATAGTTAATTATAGGAAATAAACTCCAGCCAAGCAAAGCAAGTGGTTTTATATGTACTTAGACTTATATGGCTACTGTGTATTTTTTAACTCTTCTCATCAGAAAATGGATTAGCAGACTTGGAAAGCAAGAAACTAATGTCTCCCGACTTCTGACATACAATCTGCAATTCTTTTCCTCCCATTCTCAGATTATTCTTAGTTCCATTCAGTTTGGCAGGAAAACCATGTGTTTTTAAAGGTAACTAGTCTGATTTTCAAGTCCACAAGTAATGGCACCTGATAGTGTTTTCCAAAACTTCTTTTGATGTATGCTAGGAAAAAAAAAACAGTTAAACTTGGTCAAATTGTACCTTGGATACTGTGTGGCCTTTGTCTGAAAGGCTGAGAAAGACATAGCAGTCTGTCACAGGGTAAACACGGGTAAAAGGGCACCATCCAGCTCTCGTACAACATCAGAGCTGCTTGTGACACTTGTGGTTGGTATATTGTTTTAAGCCACTATACCTTTAGTTGTCTACCTGACCACACAGTGGACTTTAAGACTGTTCTTCCTTCAGAGTCACAAAATCTGTTTTTCACAAGTTTCTGAATTATGTCATTAGACCCTGGATCCATCCCAGTGTGCTCTCGTTCTTCTTGAAATGGGTCAACAAACTCATACCCAGTATTAAGATTATTAAGGTTTGACCTCGAGCTTATTAATGTTGAGTGCCTAAAGAGGATCAAATTTCCACATCAAATTTCAGATAGTCAGACTTTATAGCTTAAAAAAACATAAATTAAAAAAAAAATTTAAAAATTAGAAAAAAAATTAAAATTTTAAAAACCAACAAAACGCACCAAAACACCACCACTCACCCCCATTAGCCTTGTTTAGCCATCGTATTTCTGTAAAAGTTATTAATGAACCTTAAGGAAGAGGTGTTTGTTGTCTGGTCGGCTGGGTTTTGGGGAGAGATGGATGAAGTTCTCTGTAGTTATAGGCTATGGTTATGCTTTCCTCTGCAGTGAACAGTCTTTCTGAAAACAGTACCCCTCACTTCCATTCTTCAACCTGGATGCCCAAGTTAGCTGTGATGAAATATGTATTGCACCTTAAAAATGCAACTAATAATATCATAAAATTTTTAAATTACAAAGAAATGTCATTAGTTTTACCCTTTCCACGAAATAACACTGAAGCATTAGGAAATATTGTGTAAACAAAAAGAATAATTATTGTAAACTAATGTTAAGTATTTTTGAATAAAAATTGATTGATTCAGATGACTTCATACAGAAGTTGGTCCAGGTAGTGTAAATATGAGGAGAAGAATATTCTTACAGTTGTCAGTTTTGTCACAAAATAGTCTTGGATTGATTATGTGGTCTGCTTTTTAAAAAAATATGGAAAGAAGAAAAAAGAAATATAAAACCAGATATGCCTTTTTTTGAGAAGATTTCAGGTATTTCACAAAGGAAATACCTGTTATTTAAAATCTATAAATTAATAATTTAATTTTTAATAAGGGAATGGACTTGCCCAAAACACAGAACATCCAGAACTCCTGCCCAGGCACACTCAAAAGACTACAGTATTGGAGTTGGAGTAGATAATCATTGTAGGTCACTTCCTACTGAAATATTCCATACTGTTCTACTGTCCAAAGAATTCATTAAAGCTGCACTGTGACCAAACCATAAAAGATAAATATCCCTCTCTGTATCAAACATGCAATTTATCTAAACTAAGAAAAGAGCATTTGAAACACCACCTGATTTCAATTGCTGCCTATAAGTCAAGGATAAAAATACCAACCATGTACACCATTCAAGTTAAAACGACATCTAAGTCTGTAAAATTTAATTTAATCAAGCATGTCTGAAAATATGACAAGTTCTTTGGGGACCATCAGTTTGTTTTCATATAGCTGTTGCCTATAAAGACACAACAATCAATTGTAAGAGGTTTAATGAAACAACATTGGGTTTTTTTATTGAGGAATATTCAGATTTTAGTTAGCCCTGGCTTTATAAAATTCATGTGAGCAAAAAAAAATTTTATATATTTTGTAAGTCATCAATAAGTAACCACTGGTTGAGACACACATTTTTTTGAGGATAAAATTAAGTTGCTGTCTACCACATGCTGGCCTTTTTTAGCTCCCATAAATAATTTAAAAAGTGTAATAGAAAGGTTTTAAAATTAAAAATACATACCATCATTTTTCATAAAATCCATTCCTATAATTTCAGATTTCTAAGGTGAGGGTTTAATTTTCAACTGTGTATTAATTATTCTATGGAACTAAATTAGCCTAAAATCTCCACTGTAATTCCATATAATAAGAAGGAACGTATTACAAACAGAGTGTAGAATTACTGTAAATCCTTTTAATAGGCCCATGTGAAAAGAACAAAGGCTAAAAATGTCACTTACTTTAGGAGAGATGCCATTGCTAGATGTATGACATTGGACAAGCTGTCAGAATAAGATAAATGGAGCTCAGTTGTACCATTAACCTGTGACATTTTTGACAGTGCAAGGCTGTGCACTGTGAGAAAAGCAGAATATGTATCTTTGTGACTTTTCTCCTCTCAGTTAGTAATAGAACTAAGAAAAAAGATGTGGTGGTCTAAGGAAAAAAAAAAGGCACTTTTTTCCAGCTCTGAGAAATGTAAGAGCTCAAATAAAGAGACCCATGTCTTCAGGATATATGCAAATATATTCCAGACAACATATAGAAAAGGAAATTGTACTAAGTAAATTAAGTAAGTGTATTAAAATTTAGAACACCATAGCAAACATTTCATAAATCTTGACATTTTAAGAACAACCAATTATAACTTCCATGCTTCCTATTTTATTTATACTTCTCTCAACCTAACTTTAAGTAACCAGAAAGAGAAATAGGAATGCAACATTATTAAATGACAATCATTAAACATAAGGCAACACTCAATCATTATGTTAGGCTCTAGTTTTAGCATCACAAATTCCAGCAGTTTTTCCTTAAGAATAAACAGTCTTACTGAAAACACAAAAAACACTTCTACAAGTTTTTTACAATTATTTTACAGTAAATACATGCTAAGAAACAGGGAGAGACATTGTGAAAAAATAATTAGATAGTTCATAGCACATAGACAGTAATACTACATTTTATTCTCTCAAACTCCTTGAAGAGCCTAATCCCATGGAGCAATATAATTGTTGCTAGAAATAAAATAGCAAACAATATGTACTGTCATAAACAGTACCTTAGCAAAGGGAAATCTAAGGGTTGCGTGGCTCAGTTACAGAGAGCTGAGGTACTGGGATGAGAGGTACTGAGCCAAGTCACCTCAACTCAGTGAACAGAACAAGCAGTCTTAAAAAGGAGAGGAGTAGTCACTGTGAATACTGAAAATCTTTGATGGAATAACTAGCATATACAGCAGTAAGAGGGTGTGCAAACTCATTATTTGAGCTACCAGCCATTCGAAAAACATGGGTTCTCCTGTTACTTTCCAACAGATTGATTGGGTGGCGCTCAGGAGAAGTACATGGAAGAACAGAGGCTCAAATATTGCTGTGTGTCCAGCTCAACTTCAAAATATGAGGTTGGTATTTTGCATTTTGAGTTGAGTTGCTGCAGATGGATACCATAGCTTTGACAAAGGCCACACCATCTCATCCAGCTTCTGAGCTTCAGGAGTTCAGAAGGCCTGCAAGAAACTTTATGGAATGGAGAACAGAGAAGACGAAAAGGTCTCATGGCAACCAAGTCAGTCCTAACAGTCAACATAACCCGCAAGGACGGGTGTTTCAGGAAGAGCCCCTGCTCTCCACCTTGTCAAAGCAGGATGGGTAGCTACATCCAGAGTACGAGCTGGTGTTCTGCAAAACAGAACTGAAGAGCTTGTGTGCCTTGAGGTTTGGAAGACTGTACATGAACCTTTGACCTTAGCCTTCCCACAAAGATACACCCCGGAGGTAAACCTGAGACTGGGCTTCCTCTTGCAGACATAGCAAACCAAGGGACGTGGGATTTCTTTTGGCTCTTGTTCATGAGGCTTTGATTGCAGGAGACAAGTACTCTGACAGATATATGTAAATGTGAAGCAGTTTTGAAAGTCAAAAGATTTCCAGATCAAAACAGTAACTAGTCATAATTTACTGAAATGGCAAAGAAATATAGGTTTCATAAATGTAGGCAATAAGAAATTACATTTTTGAGACAAGAAATAGTTGAGAGAAAAGTTAAGTACAGTTGCTGAACTTTGCCCTACAAAGGACTAAAAATCTCCAGGCACACGTTTGTTGTGCAGAGACTCTGGGCTCGAGCAGAGAGCTACACACTGGGACCAGCAGTGGAATGGGTGTATGGGCAGTCATTTGGATGAAACCACACAGTTCACTGAAGATGGTGGAAAGTGCAGATGTGTGAAAATAAATTTACTTAAGACAGAACACCCTGTTCTAGGAAGCCATGAAGATTTTCACAGCAAACCTGCATTCCCTAAGTGTATGAGCCTGCAACTACATTCTGTGCCTCAAAAATACTACTGAGTAAAAACATAAAGTGCACTAAGCGCTTTACAAAAATCATTAAATCAATCTTGCACCTTCAAATCCACCATATCTCTTGTGGAATAAATCTGGATGCTGTCTGGCACCGAAACCCATGTAATCTGACTTCTTTAATTTAATTTTAGTACTATTTCACACAGTTTTGAAACTGAAAGACATTTCACACCAGAAGATTTAAAAATACATCTCTTTTTTTTATTTTATCCTTAAAAATAAGAATCCAGTCTAGGTTCAAAAAGAAATGGAGAATTTTTCAGATTTTTTCTCTACCTAAACCAGAACATCTTCCAAAACATGATCAGATTACTCTGGGAGTCACTTACTGGCATTTTAAGGCTAATATAGGCCTTACTAACAATCCTTAATTGTCTGCATCACCAGAATATTCTTGGAGGGGTAAGAAAACAAAAGCACTTAAGAAATAACAGGGGAAAAATTAGGAAAAAGAATTAGAAAAAAATCCTGAACCTTAGTCCAGTCTTTGAACAGTAATATCTTCCCTATATCTGTATGGTACAGTGGAAAAACTAATTCCCCAGGAAAAGGTACCACAACATTGCCTAGGCATTCTTTCTTGTAGGCAAAACATTCAACATTGGTCCCTTTTTGAGTAAGGCAAAAGTCCACAATGTTGTATTTTAGGAATCACATATTGTCTATATATTAATGTAATGAATAACTTGGTCTGATTTAAATCCTAAAAAAAAAAAAGATGGCTTTTTCCGGATGAGTATTTGCCAGTACAAAAGATGAGCCTGATTTTTTCCAGACTAATCCTGAGAAAGAGAAAAACGCTAATAAAGCCTTATCCATAAGACTGTCTACATGAGCCTGTCTACAAAATGTAACTGCCTCAAAAATTTTCCAAAACAGGAAGTGAGTCTTTACTACAATACCATCCATTTTAAGCCCTAGAAGATAAAGTAGTACTTAAATTTAAATTAATCTATGATTATTGCAAAGATAATTTATCAGACATGATTAAGAATGTCCCCAACATCTTTTTGCAAAATCCAGTGTAGTTGACTTTTCTGCAAGCAACCATCAGACACTAAAACAAAATAGGTTTTCCCATTGAGAAATTCAGCAGGTAGCATCTTTTTCTGGCCTCAACATTTCTCTAAAGACTGTATTTAATGTGCTTGTTTATTGCATTATACAACATTCATTTTTGCTTTTGTCTCCATGAAAATGGGATCTTATTTTTTTCAAGAAATATTCTTGGATTTACTGGCCACAAAAGGTTTTTACATCCCTTTAATCCATAGAAAAGTCACAAACTGTCTGAAACAAAATCCACATTAGTCTTCTTACTTCAGAAACACGATTTAGAGCACTACTATATCATCACACACATAATAATAAATTCTGGCAAATACTTCATGGGCAATCACTTGAAGAATCATGGCTCTCAGGAGAAACAAATCACATGGGTTATGTAGAAAGAACAGGACAAACCTATGACTTAAAATTATCTACACGTTTTGTGAAAACAAAGCAAGGCAACATAAATAAAAATTTTGTGTTGGAAACTTGAGATCTAGAAAAGTGGGGTTTTTTGAGTCAAATTGGGATTGTAAATTATTCTGGCTTCAAATCAATGGCTTTCTGGTGGAAAATGGAGTACGCAGGAATCTGAAAGGCATTTTTGAGAAGAGAAATAAGTGTGGAGGAGAAATTTAACAGCACCTTATTATGAACACATAATTACTGTCCTGAGTATCCCTCAAATTAATCCAATACCCTTTCTTTTCATGTTACAAATTATTGTTATGGAAATTAAAATAATATCATTTTAGAATGGCAAAATGGTATCATACAGCCAAAGATCTTCAGACAGGACTCAGTTGCAGAAGCTGCAAAATACTTCCATGCAAATTTGCTTTGCAATAATAAAAAAAAAAACAGAAATAAAAAATTAATAAGGGCACCAACACAGACTGAAATGAAAGAGCATCTACATCTCACGGATATTTTGAAAACTCTTCTACTTCCATGAGGTGGAACTAGAGCTAGCTGCAAACTCACTGCATCATAAATCACTCCATATGGTGCTATTTTTCTACAAACTGACAGAGATATACATGTTCTCCCTGAATTTTATTGTTTCATATTCACCCATACAAACAGCAAATATAAAGGGAAAATACTACATCAATGCTATCACACTTTCCCCCCCTTTACAGACATGAGTTTTACCCAAGCATCTTACGTCTGCCTTCTAAGGAAAGAGTTTAAAGCATTCTTATCTTTTTCCACTTCATTACCCCTTTGACTAGATGACCTTTTATATTTTGGGATGTAACTGATCATGGGAAAAGTCAGCAGATTAATATTGCAAACAAATGAAAGTCAGCTTTCAAAAGATTAAATATCCTTCAACAAGGCATCCTAAAATGAGGCACAAAAGCAAAGCATATTTTCCTGAATGCTTTGTACATAATGCTATGTTGTGTCAAAGAGGCAAAAATCTCTGAAGTCTTCCAATCTGAAAGCAATTGCCTTTTTTCTTCTGCATTCTCCTCTACACTTTAATAGGGGTGGAAAAATTATTTGTCAAGGAACAAGTTACGAATATTGAATGCAGCTCTTATTTATCCTTTGTTTCATGGTTCATTTTCATCAAAATGTGAAAGCTGTCATGGTACTGAGTAGTTGCAGACTCCCTTTCTTTAAAAGAAATTATTAAGTTCGCCAGATGATACACCACTCTTTCCCTCACTGATATTTTACTCACTTGAGTCAGGTCTACACAATGAAATAGATCCACTTCTTCCATCCCCAAAACATAAAAATAATAAATTATGAAAGTGACTTGGCTTTATCTTCCAGTACAAAGCAGCAGGAACTCATACTGAAAGAAAACCATTTGTCTTCCACTTTAAGACTCGCTTTTTTATTTACAAAATTGTAGAATAAGTTTTTGAATTATTGTAGGGGAAAAAAAATCTATTTTCTTATCCATTAACTTCTTTCAGACTCTAGAATTTTCAGCTATTTTCTAGTGACAAATTCAGGAGACTAGCTTTTACCTATGTATGAAAACACTGTATTCTCCCTTGGCATTTTAGTCTAGGAAAAACACATTTATTACAAAAAGAGTTCAGCAGCACAGCAAACCATCCAATATACCTGAAAATGTTTCATTAAACAACTAATTGAGAAAAATCAGGAACAGGCTGTTTAAATTATTCTCACTTGACCCCCATGCACATTAAACTGACACTCAACTTATGCTGGAGTTCATGAAGAATGAGAGTTGTTGGAAGCCCCCAGGTCTAACTCCTTGTGAGGGTGCACCCCAAGGGGTACAGAGCTGACAGCCCAATAAAATCCTTTGTCAGCACAAAATACAGCAATGCTGCAGAAAGTGTTGCAGCAATATTAGCACTACTCTCTACCTGAACTCAGTTTATCTCCCCACAGTGGTTACACCATTATTAGTATCCTGTGAAGGAAAATTGCTACTAGCTCCAGCAACGCTTTACCAGTCCATTGGTGAGTACAGACAGGGCTCAAAGAAGTTGTGGGTATGTCTCAGTTGCAAAATACTACTCTGAATCAATGTAACATCACAGCTAATTCTAAATGAGCTGCTTCAGGTACTGCCGACAGCACAGCTTAGCAGTTGTTATTTACACCAAGCAGTCATAGGGCAAAACGCATTCACAATCCTGGCCCAGGAAATTAATTGCACGACTCCCCTTTTCTAGGTAAGTCCTCTGATCATAGAATCTTATTCCCTTTCTCAAAGACTCTTTTCTGTCAAAGCTCTTTAACTTTTTCTTCACATCTTTAGCAGAATGCATGAGGACAGCTGAAGTCACCGCTAATTTGGAGATTACTCAGAGAGAATCTGACCAGATCTTTCGCTTCATCGGCAAAGGCTGCGATTATTCCGCCATTAGAGAAAATATGGGCAGCATGCTAACCCCCATTTACAAAATCCTCCAGAATCTATTACTGGATTTAGATGGAAAGATGTTATTTAAAGGTTAAGCCTCAGTAAAGAGCTTTATGTTCAGATGGGCCAGCCTGAGGAAAGACAAGTTTTCTATCCCTACCATGCCAATAACTTGATTTTAGAAGGCATGAATGTAGAAAGGACCTCTGATTAAGAACCAAGTCTGTATCACACAGATGCCATAGCAGGCATTAGCACTAATTCAACAATGAAAAAAACAACAAATTATTATTTCCACTTTTAGCAGGCTTGGTTTGCTATTTTTTAAAAAAAAACATTAATGTTACTGTCTCTTATGAGGAAAAAAATAAGTGATGCAAATAATCTGCAGCACTGTGTTACATTTTTTCTTTACTTAGCAAAGTACTCTAAAAACAAGGACACATTCCCCGCCATAAACCTGTTACTTTTGTATATAAGTGTTTAAATTCTGCTTGCTTGAGGACATGAAGTTGATGCAATACATTTTCTCTCTGTGCACAGCTGCACAAGGCCAAGGGCACATAAATCCAAACACCTGAGTCAGTCTTGCTGTATTTATTCTACCCTCTAAAGACACTAGCTGAACTTGAGCAAACCCTTCACAGAGGTTCTAGCTGAGTGATACAGTGCTGCATCATCCCCATCTCCACATCATCACAAATGTTAAGTAAATTGACACCTTGGTGCTAAGAAAGTGTCTAGTTCTGCTCAGTAGAGATTTCTCCTGGGTCTTTCAACCTTTCTGGATCTTTGGCAGAAGCTCTTCATCCAGTTCAAATTCTCTGTAATCCACACCCTACATACCAGGAGAGTATTTGGTTTCTTTAGGGCAGACTGTTTTCATTAAAAACTTTTAACACAAACACAGGCATTAAGAGAAAATTATTGTGCCATGTCCCAGGTGACTTGTGCAGTGATTTGAATTCTTATTAATTCCATAATAGAAGATCCCACAGTTAACAGAAGTCACAGAAGCCCCCGCCAACTATAAACAAGAAGCAAAGTTAAAAAATAAGTAAATTACTTCACCAAATTGATGAAATAAGTGTCTGCAGATGGAAAGTCTGCATATTACTTTAACTGTAACTTTAACATTCAAGAATCTCTTTTCTTAGTTAATACGAACTTTCAAGTAAAAACAGATGGAGAAATTCAGACCACTTATCTAGTGTAAAACATCATCTCAGCTTACTTTAGATTTCATTTTTGAAAACTTTTCCCACAGTCTTTCATATTGGCATAGATCAAGACAGTCTAAATGACAGCCGGGAGCATTTCCCTGTGAAAGGAACACTTTGAGAAGTGTGCTTCAGTTGTGCAAACTCAATGATAATCCTTTCATAAAGTAACTGTATTGGCCATAGCTGTAATCTACTTACTTGGATAAAAATACTTTTCGTCTTTTGGGAGTACATCCTATCCAAAGCAAGATATGATCAGACACCTGCTGAAGCTCCATGAATAATTTTTAACTACAGATACAAGCTGATCCAACAGCTTCACAATATTGCTTCAGGACAAACAAAACTAAGTTAAAATGTTGCTTGTCAAGTCATCGTGCCATCATCTAAATATCAGAACAGGACTACTTGTCTTCAGGGAGAACACTGTCTGCTGGTGAGAAAACAAATACACTCAGAATAGATGCTTGTAAAATTCGTATTTAAGTATGTGAATAGACTGGACTTTAAAATCTTCAGTTCCCTTAAAGGAAACTTAAACCCATTACTTTACTGGTGAATTCAAAAGCAACATCAGTAGGTTAATGACTAAAGCCCAAGAAGAATAAACAGTAGAGCTGATGAGCTTTTCCTCCTTAAATTCTTATCTAAGTCATTTATTCACTCTGATCAAATCTCTTTGGCAAGCCAGATATACAGTTTTGTGTTTCCATGCTTAGAAGATGGAGGTTTCTGGAATCAGTCAAGGTCTGAGACACAAATGGATGCTGACTATTGCAGAGCATTATGCTCAAAATCTTGTTTGTAAGGAGAGGAAAAAAGCCAAGAATTTAACATTAGTATAATAACCTAATTTGTCATTATTATGGAAATCTTGAGCCTAACCCAAGATTCATCATGAGTACATATGTAATTATTACCAGGAAAAGAGAAAAATTCTTCAAGAAAGTTTTAACAATTATACAGTTAAAATTATTACAAACAGAATTCTTAGTTTCTTTTCCTGATATTAAGCCCACACGTCCCATGGATCTAAAGGCAAGTGGTGTCATTCTGGTGTTGGCAGTGGAGGATGATACAGTTACTTATTATCATCTGTTAATGGCTTCTTCTGTCTAAAATTCACTTGAGGTGATTTTTATACATTTGGTACATTTGGTTTTACACCTTGCTTTCTCTTCATTGGCCTGCAGCAATACAGGACCCCAAACTTACATAGGTGGTGGGTTTTATATAGGTGAGATACATTTTATTTGTTCTCTTTGTTACCCCTAAACTCAGTTTTGTCCAGTTCCAGGTCTTCATTTCTTCAGCTGACCATAAGTAATTCATTTCTGAGGGGTCTGCAGTGCCTGCCTGTGCTCCATCTCTAATCATCCCACAGCAGTACTTCTCTGCAATGCACTCTGTACACTTCTAGCATCCTTTATCCTTGCCCAGACATCTGCTACCATTCCAAGACTGTACTTCTCTGCATTACATCATTATGTTAGATAAGAAATATCTTGTTTCACATAAAATATTTTCTTTTTCCAGATATTTATAAGAAACTATTGCCATACTGTAAAAACAAATTTTTAAAGTAAACAAATATGCCACAGACACTTCTCAATTAGAGAAATTGCTGCCACAGCTAAATGAAGTACAGCAAAGTACAAGGAGGTCAAGAAAGGTTCAGAGAAAGCAAGTCTGACATGCCTCAGTCCTGAAGCCTTCAAACTCAGTGCAAAATTTGTGGCCAGTTGCGGTAGAGCGATTGCAGTAGAGTGTGGCAGGGCTGCACAGTGGCAAGAGAGATTTCTGGCATCTAAACTGGCAGAAGATTCTGATGATGACTACATTAGCCAAGGTATAAGATGAGCTAGAGAGCTCATTGGAACCTGAGTATGTTTGTGACCAAAAAGCAGTGAAACAACTGCTGCATAGTGACAAGTACAAGCTGACGTAATTAAACAATATTTTTCACTTCAGTGAAGAATTTGATTAAATTTATTTTCTTTTAAAAGTAATGAAATATGATACTTAAAGCAAACAAGCAGTTTAAAGTGAGTGAAGTAAAAATACCAGAGAGTTAGTGAGAGAGAATTCACTATTAAAGACCCTTTAATACAACGCTTCTGCTTTAAAAGATTGACTGAATAGAATACAAACAGAAGCCTTCACTGAAAAAAACTAGCAGTGAGAAAAGCAGACTAATATAGAGATGAAGATTTGAACATGTGAATGATCTTCGAAGTCTTCTCCAACTTACATTATTTTATGATTCTGTTTCTTCTATTAATAAAAATAAGTTGCTCATACAGTTTAATAGACCTACATAGCATCAAAATCAAGACTAGGCAAATTGTAGTCTACTTCATCTTGTGCATCAACAAACATGCTTACTGGTGCTATCAGGAGCAAAAATCTTGCAAACCTTACTTTACACGTTTTGAAGAATAAACATGTAAGTTAACTCTCAGTAGGAGTTGCAAGTTGCCCTGGATTCAGTTTACTCGGATATTTAATATGGAACAAACATATTGCAATGTACACTTTTTCTTAGGTGCGTTTTCCTCAATGGAACAGCAACTGGCTCAATATTAGTGGAGAATGATAAGGTCTTACAAGAAAATAATCTGCTATTTCCTCTTTAAAATACCTGGATATAATACAGCCTACTGAGTTTTTCAACCAGAATTATGAGTAGGCTTCTTCTCACCTTCTATTTCCTCCTTTTCATGCATCACCTATTTGCATTTCTTAACATATTAATGTTTGAAGCTGAGACTTTTGAGGCTGAAATCATACTTCTTTGGTTCAGCAGCTTCTAGCATATATGGTTGATACATAAATGAAATGCATTACATTAAAACGTGTATTAAGAAATAGCTTTTGTCTTTGTAAATGAAATTTTGCCAGACATTATTTGCATGAATTGTGCTTTGAAGACAGATCAAAGAGGTCATGACAGGGACTAGCAGAGGCTTTTTTACTTATATGGTAAATAAAAGCATTACACATAAACACGTGCAGAATGTTACCTACTCCATTAAATACAAAACAGTAGGAACAGAGTCCTGGTACATAAATTCGAACCAAACCTGCACATGCACAGCTATTTCAGTAGGACATCTGTGGGCATAAAAACTGACAAATGATGTAACAGCTATAGGGCTGTATGTATTTTTAAAATTTGAATTATTCTAAGTATCAGGAGGTACCTGTAAAAATATCCCATTGTTTTATCAAGATCTAAGAGAAATTCCTTTGCCTTTTTTCTTTAATAAAATGAATGGGCCAGAGCAAGAACAAAACTAGTTGTTTTGGTAAAATTAAGCAAATTTTATTTAGCCATATTTGACCTCTGTGCTCTTAAAAGTTCCTGCTTCAGGGAGTGATTTGAAATGAAATTTTTATTTACTAAACTTTTGAAGAAAGACATCCGTTTTTCCTGGGACACAGATCAAATTTTCAGGCTCAGTACTGGAAATTACAGCAGCCAGTGCCTGATCAGGGCTTTCATCCTACGATATAACAAATTTTACGAGTCAGTAAGAGGTGGATTTATTCAATGTTTAAAGTTACAATCAAAATCCTTCTCCCTCAAGAAAGAAACATTACTAACTCAAAAAAAAAAAAATTAGTGTTGGATCTGTCTTTTAACCAACTTTAAGGGCTCAGAAAAGCAGCTACTGTCGTAGGGGGGGTCAGAAACATATTAATTTTGATGACTAAAGTTCCTAGCAGCCCCTATCAGAACAAGTGCAATGTTATCTTCTGCCTACTGCCAATTACCTCTGAGTATTTGTGTCCCTTCCAGGAGGACTGGCAAGTATATTTTTGGTAAATGTACTGTAATTGAACAGCTTTTGTAGGTCTCAGTTTCCACATTAAAACTGATTGTGATGCCATGATGATTTTTTGACCTTTTTATATACCCCTTTTATACATCTTTTATGTATCCTTAGTGCTTTTAGCCCACACACTTGTAATTCCCCAAGTCTGATAACGAGCTTAGACCCAAAGTTCCATTAAGCCAAGAGACCAAACATCTTGGAAACCTCACAGTGGGGGTCAGAAAGCCCCAGACACCAAGGTCCTCTCCAGAACACATTCTGTAAACCAAGATAGGCCCATCCAGGGGGGCATTCCTCGGAATGGGGGCTTCACTTGAGCCTCTCACTGGGGACTCTTTGATAGATACACTAATTTGCAAGGTCTATAACTGTATACACGAATTACCGTGTGTGCATTCTGGGGTGCATTTCGGTGCCTTCTACCTGGATGGGGTGCACCTGAGGATTCTTAAATACATACCAAGGTAAAACCCTTTTTTCCCCTCTAACTGTGTTTGGTTCTTAATTTTAAGACCAGGGAAAGGCAACAATTGGAGTGAAAGGAGATGAAAGAATCAGAAAACAAATATATTAAAGCAAGTTATTCCAATAAACCGTTCAAGGGGATGTTCTTTTTGTGTTGTTTTTTGCTTAATTTTTGTTTTGTTCTTTTTGTGTTGTTGCTTTGCTTAATTTGGAATCTGAAAAGTGATTACAACCCCAAGATGCTATCCTACAGCCAGTTTTATGGCCATCCTTACTTATTGCCATGGAATTCAGATCCACACTTTTCTTCACCTTCTCTATTAAGGTATTGTGCAGCATTTATGAAATTAGTAAGTCCTAAGTTTCAAGAGAGAGATACCAGTAACTTTTAAAAGAAATATTATAACAGATACCATATGATATTTCTTTTCTTCCTTACACACATGAAATTCCAGAGAAAATATAATCAGCAGTGAGAAAAACAAATTGTATTTTAAATATGTAAAACACTAAGATTTTTAGGTTTCTCACATGGCAGCCAAAATACTTTAGTTATCCAAAGAATCTGTTTTGTTTTATCAAACCATACTCTAAAAAAAAATTAAAATTCATAGGGTATATATCTCAATGGAAAAAAGCAATTTCCATTTCAATTGTCAAAGAAGAGACTTAGAGGTGATTTGGTCAGCATGTGGAAGTACTTTATTTAGTAGGGATGAGATTTCTGATTCAAGTAGGTGAAGACATGATAAGGTCTAAAGGCCAGAAATAAGCTAAACAAATTAGACTGAAAATGAATTAACAGTGACGATAATGAACAATGAGAACAGTTTATCTAAAGATGTACTTGAACTGTTCATCATCACAGACTTCAAATTGAGAGGCTCATTTTCCTTGGCCAGAAGTTAAGAGCAGGATGCGAGAATTATTGCAAAGCTCTGTGGCCTGGGTTGTAGAAGAGGTCAGTGACCATCATTATATTGGTTTCTCCTGAAAACAATCTCTCCACACTTTAATTAAAGCTAGAGAATATGCCTTCCAGGAACATGCCTTGATGGCTGTGCTACCGAAACACATAAAGTGTCTTTATTCCTCAGAAAGCACGGAAAATATAACTCTCCTTAAAGATCAGTGTGTGGGGAAGAAAAAAGTTCAAAAGGAGCAAGCTCCAGATCCAATGGGAATTTTCACTCCCCACAGCATGTCCATATAACTACTTTCTTACAAAAACAGTAGTCGTTACTTCCTAATATAAGAAAGCACAAGACCCCCAAAAGAAAAAAAACCCCACAATGTCAGAAGTGGCAGCCATTTTCCAAGATCTACTGGAAAAAAACAGGAATGCACTGTACACACCAATAAATTTTAAAAGATGCACCAACCAAGAAAGCTTCTGGCACTGTGGGACCCATCAATTTGCGACCGTTTCAGTGCGGGCTGAACAACACTGCTAAAAAAATTTGGAAAAAAATCTCTTCTTGACAACAACTTTTAATTAATCTGGTTCTCTTTCTGACTTAAGAGACATGTCTGCTTAGACGTTAAGATTTTTAAACGTTTTCAAAACTCAAAATTCTCCTTAATTGCTTGTAAATTCTTTTGTTTCTGTGCATGACCTTAAATTTTAAATTATTTTTGCTGTGATTACACAATGGCAAAATGATGGCAATATTTTTTCCATCAGGTAAAAGGTTTTAATGGATAACATTTCAAGAAGCTGTAGAGAGGCATGACTTTATTATTAGACTTTTGAGCTATTTATGTTATTGCAAATTTCAGTAGCATATACAAAATAAATCTCACTTAATGCAGTAAGTGTGCATGGAAAAGTATTTACTGAAATCCTCTTTATGTAACTGTCTTTTCCATCAACTGAATAGCTTTGGTAATGCATCAGCAACACCATCTTGAAAAGTAGCTGAGGGGTTTTAATGACCAATATTGATTTTATTTGTAATCTATCACTCTGCAAATGCACAAGCTCACTGTTCAAGAGCATTCTCTTACCATCCCAGAGGAGGGTCCCACATCAGCATACAGTGTTTGAACTTGCTCTTGGATAGGGTGAGAATGCCACGTGCTCGCAGACACAATTTTGGCTGAAGTCAAAAGAAACCTGTTTATGAGCATGAACACAACACATACTGTATTGTTGCTCAGTGAAACACAGAAGAATAGAATAGAGTAGAATAGACTAGAACAGAACTGTTTCAGTTGCAAAGGACCTGCAGTGATCATCTAGTCCTACTGTCTGACCTCTTCAGGCGTGACCAAATGTGAAATTTCTTAATTTCTGAAATTTCAAATGTGAAGATTCTTAAACACAGACAGAATTGTGGGGCATCGACCACCTCTCTAGAAAGCCTGTTGCAGTGTTCAACAACCCTCTCTATAAAGAAATGCTTCCTAATGTCCAGCCTCAACCTCTGCTGGTGAAGCTTTGAGTCATTCCCACGTGTCCTGACACTGGGTGCCAGGGAGAGCAGTTCAGCACCTCCCTCTCCAGGTCCCCTCCTCAGGAAGCTGTGGAGAGCAATGAGGTCACCCCTCAGACTCTGTCTCTTCACAGCTGACAAACCCAGAGAGCTCAGCTGCTACTCACAGGACAGGCTTCCAGCCCACTCACCAGCTTACTTGCCCTCCTCCAGAGGCATTCAAGAACCTTCTTATTCTTCTTAAATTGCATGCAGCATGCACCAACACTGAATACAGCAGGATAATCACCACTTTGGAGCAGCTGCTGATGCTGTGATTCTTGCACCCCAGGATGCAGAGTTTGCCCTCCTGGCAGCCAGGGTACTCTGATCTGGCTGCAGCCTCCCCCTCGTGACGTCTCTGAAGGAAGAAGCCTTTTCAGTATCTCCCCTGTAACACCAAAATGATCTAATCTGACATGTTTGTGGTTACGTGTATAAAAAGATTACAGCTTTTAAACAGTGGCATGCGAATTGTCTTTATCAGTGTCATCAGCATCAACAACAAATATGTTTGGTCTTAGCCCATTCTAGACATATGGCTGTTTACACTCCAGGCATCATATAAATACTGTAATTGCCACAGGTTTTTAGCAATAATATTTTCCAGCCAAATTCTACACATTGGTAAGAAGCTTTGGTGGAAAGACCAATAAAAATATTTGTATTTTAAAGAAATTAATCTGAGGCTGTAATAATGAAAAAAATGATGAAAAAAATCACAGATATGCAGTATGATTAAGTCCCAGTATCCTATTTATTAATAGATAGGCCTTCATTGGGAATATACTTTTGCTAAATTTATCCTTATGTGAAATACAAATTATTTTTCACTAATTCATTCAATTACACAATTAGCTTTGTATTTGTTTATCATTTGAGTTTACTTTCCACATCCAAACAGATCTAAGGTACATAGTAAAAAGTCCAGATTCATTTATAATATTCTTCTACGACAGTATCAAGAAAATGATATCTATTTAAATTGGTTTTAGTAATGACAAGTATCCGAATATTATTTTCAAGTTATAGGTAAGTATAATAGTAAGGTTGTGATATTAACATGTGATATTAAGGTTTTCAGAAGCAATTGTCTGTTTACCTCCCACTGAATATAAAAAACAAAAAAATAGTCAAGTCACTTTAGCTAGCATGTTTGACTGCTGAGAACAAAGGAGTCAGTCAGAGTCTGAAATAAAATGTGATTATTACTTCTCAACAGTGATTATAACAAAATCAGAATTATAACTACAGAACTCACAATTGTGCTTTTGAGGTGGGAAAGTAGGCAAGTGACACACATTTTTGCCTTATAGCACATTTTTCTGCTCATAAGAAATAGTATTCCATTGGGTTAAACACCGTGGCACTCAGCTCAGATTCAACAAGTAATTACACACAGTTTGAGTTTTCAGATGATGATATCAAACACATACTACATGTTTTCCTAAGGGAGATTCTTAGTAGCTAACATGTTTGGGGTTTCCCCATTTATTTATTATTGACTAAATAGCTTAATTCTGTTCAATGCGAAAATACAAGAAAATAAAAAGGAGACTCTATAAAAGTCTTCTGTGTGGGTCTTGAGTTCAAAGCAAATTTTCCAGCTGAGTTATAAAGTCCTGGAATGAATTTCCAATGAAAATGCTAAAAGGCCTTTAGCTACAGTTGTGCTAGCGGGTGTTGCTAAAACAAATAGAAAGCCCTGTGAGTGCCAGAGAAGTAGCCCATCATTAGAGGCACTTTTCTAGAAGCTTTTTATTATATCTGGGTGATGATAATCTTCCCACCAGTGGGCATGCTGGGTTTTGGCACATATCAAGCTTGTCAGAATCATTTTACACATTCCAAACAGCAGGCAGAATAAACAACAACAAAAGAGAAAAGAAACTTTCTCAACGTGGTGTGTGTCTTTGTTCCCAGGAATTGCTATTGCCTTTTGATGGAGCAAACAAAGAACCATTTAACCAAACCACTACGCCTATTAGAGCCATTGACTCAAGTCCCAGAAGGGATACCAGGGTTTCTGGTCCACCCTCAGCTCTGACAGAAGAGGGCAGAAGTAGGTCTCTGTGTGAAAGTGGAAAACAGCAGCTACAGCTCTTTGTGTCCCCAGAAAGCTCTCAGCAAAAACCAGGTTCCTCTTAACGTTAGGATATAAATAGATACAAATTCAGTCTTGCAGAGGAAGACAGCACAGGACACAGTTACTCTGAGTCACCCACACAAATCATCCTTTTCAAGAAAAACAGCACTTGCCACTCTCAGTGTCAAAATAAAGAGAATTGTTACCCAGGTTTCCCAGTTTTACCCAGAGCAGCCAAAACTTTACTTTTTAAAACACTCAAGAACTATCGCAGCTTAAAGAGACAAGGAAATAACACAAGGCAGTCATGGGAACTGTGACCTAATCCAGCAAAAACCCAAAAAGGCTGCTCACAGTAAAATGTACAAACCTCCAAGAGGTAATGGATGGTGTGGATCATACTGGAAGCAAAATCAGGAACGACACTGGACTTTACTGACCATGTTTCCCACCACAGTTGATGCACATCTCTGTGTTACCTCACCTTTTTGAGTGATGCTAAGGACACAGTGTCAGACTGCAAGCAATAATAAGATTGTTCACCCACAGAAAAGGAGGAGAGAAAGTCAAGCTGAAACCTGACCTGCAGAACTTCCATCACCTGTTCTTAAATTAAGTTTAGCATGTTCACTCTGGAAATGACTGGGAAATGACCAATACAGGCCCTCACAATGCTCCTGTCAATCACTTTCAATTTTTCAAAATGTAACAAATCAACAGATAGTTGGAACAAAAACACACAGACACCAAAAAGGATGTGTGTCATGGCTGCCACATCCATGAAAAGAGTATTTTGCATCTGGAAACTCTACAGAGTTCTCCATTTTGCAAAATGATCCCCAACTTACTGACTCCCACATAGTGAAACGTACAGCATTCATAAAGGCTAATTGATGCAAAAGACACTATGAAGTGTGAATCTGATTTCAAGAATTGCACATATGATTCCACAAAATTACACATATATGTGAAATGTGAATTTATTCACTGTGTTTCCTTAATTAATATCACCTGAGGTATGTAACATGCTTCTGTTACAGGATTTAACTAAAAGAAGTTGCAAAAGTTGACAGAATTGGGTATTTAATCTTTTCTTTATCATACAAAACTCAGTATGGATTATTTCTTTCAAATGTGGCATCACATTACAGTCTTTGATCTGTTCTTTATTCACACACATTTATTCCCAAACTTTTCATTGACAATGTCTGCCCAGACTGAACTTTTTAAATGCCAATATACCATCATGCCTTCAGATTCAGTTTTTCAGATGGCAGTACATGGAGGAAGCCTAAATTCCACAACCCTGAGCCTGCCATGATCTTTTTTGAATGACCACCATGAAACGTATAACTTAAGGATTTACATTAAAATAATATTCCCTCCTTTTAAAGCAGAAAATCATTTTCTCATCTCCATACATCCAAGCACATTTTGTTGGCACTTTTCTTCCAGGCTTTCTGCTCACCTTTCAGAAATAACAGAGGGGGGAAAAAACAAAACAAAACAAAACAAAACAAACA
>VZRQ01005771.1:0-102808 GCA_013397975.1 Machaerirhynchus nigripectus | reverse complement strand
AAAAAAAAAAAAAAAAAAAAAAAAAAAAAAAAAAAAAAAAAAGAAAAAGCAGCTAGATTAAATCTTCTGAAACTTCTCCAAACTGTATACATTCCTTCTGCTTTATATATGACAATTTAGCTTGGAGCAAGTTTCTAATGCTAATTTATAAATCTTGAAATACAGGGTTTAGAACAGAATGCTAGTATAACTAACTCTAGATATGCTTGCAGGCACTGGTATAATGAAAGAAATAATTATATCAATAAAATTATATTAGTTTGACATTAAAAATTTGCCCAAGCAAACAATCCTGAATGACTAACAAGGACTATAAATATGACTGCTGTCATAAATTAAAGCTATCCATGACCAGAGTTCACGCAGCTCCTTGGAAAAATATAAAAAGAAAGTATCATTAGCAATATTAGGAATTTCATTAAGCACACAATGATAAACTTTGTCTAGCTGTGAAAATTTAATCATGCTTGTGAGAGTAAAAGAAAAATGAAACCCAAAAAAACAAAAAACAACCCAACATCTCTTTGATTGTAGTTATTTCTGAACATAGGAAATTATAATAGCATTATTAGCTATGTGGTAAAATTTCATCTACACATTACATCATCTGGTTTCTCACATCAACTAATATAATTGTTTGTGACAGCAGTTTTCTGTTTCTTAAAGATATTTTTCTCTCCATATTCTTTAAGGGATAGCAAAAATAGTTGAAAAACCTTGAGTAAGCTTAGCATATGAACATTTTTGTAAAATCAGAAATACAGATTCAAAAGATGAGAGTCTACAGATTCTTCCATCCACAAACCCACTAAAAAGGCTGCCTTCTACTTCGATGTAGGATTTTCTGTTGTTAGTCTGGTTTAAACTAGAAACAAAACTCTTAGAGCTAAATCCACACTATCTCATCTGTAAATTTGTTGGAGCATGTCCCAGGAATAGAAATATAGAAAATTCCTTACACATTTAGAAATAGATTTGCTGGGTATAAGCTTGTGAACAAGTCTCTGCATGGGTTAAATGGTCACCTTTTCCCAAAAAAGAAATGGCTACCAATAAGCAAGTGAACTAAGAAAGCCTTTCTTTTGCAGCTTGACTTAGAAAAGCAAGCACCATCGCATTAAAAAAAAAAACCATAGTAAATATAACAATTCTCAAATCAAAAGCCAGATACATTTTCATAAATACTTGTATCTGCCAGTAACACCTGCCAAGGTAGGAGAATACTTTATTGAGTGAAGAGAACAGTTTCTGTTGGAAATATGGCAACGTTTTGTGGACGCTACCAAACAATTTACAGTATTTCCCTTGTGTATTCCCAAATGTGCTGTATTGATGAGATGATGAGCTGCTATAAAGCAAAGCCTAAAAACATAATTAAATTTGAAAATATTTCCCAATAGTTTCTGAAGGATTCAATATTTTTCAAGCAGTTATTAGAATGGAAGCACAATGAGTTTTTCATAATCTGGCCATTCTGTTATGGATTGCTCTCAATTCCAGTGCACTTAATTTGTGTAATGCATGGCGATGATCTATGATATGTAGCATCATCTCAAGCAGAACTAGTGAACTCTTTCTTTTTTCATTTTGAATAGTGCATCCAGAGGGAAACATATAAGTAAAATAAAGAGCTTTAGCATGCAAAGTATGTTGCTACAGTAAATTGATGTGTTAAATTATATTGACAATTCTCCTCACCCTGATAAATATCTTCCTGACCTGCACCACTATTACATAACAGACCATTGCCATGCACAGCCATTAACACAGGTATCAAACCTAAATATTACCTTCTTCTCTTACAAGTACATAAAATTTTCTGCCACTACAAGGATAACAGAGCTTGAACGAGGAGGACCAATGGATTGAGGCAGTAGACAACCATAAAGTGTTGAAAAGCTCAAAGGACAACCTCAAGAAAGAGAAAAATTTCAAAACAGGTCTTATGTCAGGTAATCATTTACAGCACTGTCATACTAATGGCTAGAGAAAAGCAGGGGAGCAGTGACAATAGGTGCATTCATCTTACTACAATGCTGGAAAAGCTCCACCTGGATCCCCCTGCACTCTGTCTCCTGCTGTCCCCTGACAAGTGCATCCCGTGACAGTGGATCTGATAGTGGGGGCATTACCAATCTGTCATCCCTTCTTCCTGAAAGGCACCTTGACTACAACTAATGACTAAAGGAGAGCAAGCAACTACCTCTGGCCTCCAGCCACATACAGGTTTCTTTGTTATGATCCTAAATTCACAGTCAAGTACTGAACAGCTCCAAGGAAAAGATAAAGCATCTTAAAACTAATTTTGCCAGCTATGTAGATATATATATACATATATACGTATATATAAAAAATATATTTGCACTTCCACAATAGTTTTATAAATATTTGCGATCTTAAACTCTAGTGGTAATTCATAGCAGCAGGACAGCCCTTGTTGCTAACAACCCTTATAATTAAGATGGCCAAAAATTACTGTGGCAAAAGGGAGGTTTCCCACATCCTTTTAAATTTCATTATATTCATGGGACTACTACGTTTAAAAGGTATTCATACCTGTTTTCTGTCAAAGACTGTAAACAGATTTTCAGGACTGTGTCATTTCACTTTGTATCTAAAATGAAGCAGAATCATGAAAGCCTTCCATTCTCACATGGCATCAAGGTCCAAAAAATACTGAACCAAAACAACAAGAAGATCTAATTTGGGCTGAAAACACTGAAAAGAGTCACAATCATCTGACAGAAAAATCAAGGTCTTAATCCTTTTTAATTTGATAAGAAAGGAGGCAATACCTCCACCTGTATTCTTTTTCAAAAAAGGCCATTGTTAAGCGTTCCTGTAATTTTGAGATGTCTTTACAGCAATTATTGTAACGTGAGTGATATGATAAATTTTGACAAGATTTGGAAAATTTACTCCTCGTATCTTTGTGATTTTTTTTTTTTTTTTGCTTTAAACAATAGATCTTTTGTTGTGCTTTTGTAATCCCATAAAATTTTACTGACAAGTTATTTATTACAGCAAAGTTTAGCTTGGGGATTTCTATTGGTATAGGTTCACAAATGGAGATGAGATGAGGGAGAATGTTCATTGACACGATCGTGTATTTTCCCCTTAATGATAATAATAATTTGTCCCATCTGTCTAAACCTAATCTAATAGTGTTTATGAGTGGTTGAAGGCGTATTTTAATTAAGTCTTGTAGTTGCACTGGTATATATTTTAGTCCCTTCAGGGATCATTTAAATTTCCAATTTTCAATATAGGGTATGTAACCACTACATCATGTGGGAAGGAGTCTGGGCTTGAAGCAGTTAATTTTACATCAGGATGTGGATCCATAAGCCAATTAAAACAAACATTTCTGGAAAAACAGAGGTTCATTCTTCACACCCCAGAAGATGTTTTTATCTGCCAAGAGTCAAATATCCAAGGTAAAATGTGAACAAGTAGTACATTTTTATGCTGTTACCATTTTAGCAGGGAAATTATTTCATAGAGCCATATTTTGTAAAAATGGATTTTTAAGCAGAGCCTTTTCTTTTCTAAATACACTGAAGCTCTTTACCTAAAACATACTGTTGTAATATTTCTCATAGTCCTTGGAAACTTCAGCTGTAATCCTAATAAGATAGGCTGTATTCTAACAGTACAGATCAAATCTACTAGGTTAAACTACATGAAAGCAAGGCAGTTACCTTAAAAATAAGAGTTTTAGCTTTTGAAGAAAATTCCTGATCTTTAGACTGCCTAGGCCAGTGTATAGACAAAAAGCACTCTGAGGGCACCCTCAAAATTGATATGACATTTCTCATGTCCAACGTGCTCACTCAAGCTTACAATGAATCTTTACATTTGCACTTCCATCAATGATAGCAATTTAAAAACTGCTGACTCTTTTGGTCACAAGTTACCTCCATAAGGACACAAGCACTGGTTGTTCAACTTCCACATTTTAAAAAGGACAGTGATTACAGATGTAAAGAACTTAGGTTTAGATCTTAAATTCATACACAGGGAAATCCCTATGGAAGTGACCTGAGCTTTATTCACATGCAGGCACTCCACATATTCCATACAAAATCATAAACCTACTCTTTAGGCATTCATTTTTGTCAATCCCAACATTTAGCCAGGTGTGTGTGTATATATGCACACACACACACAAGTACAATAAATGTATATGCATTATTTAATTTTAATAATATTCGAGGTCCCACAGTCTATGGAGATAGAAGTAGCTTACAATTTTTATACTAAAAATAATATTCCACTGAAACTACTCAGGAATATGGAGTTTAATTATCTAATCTAACCTTACCTGTGCAATTATAAATTGGATGTCTGGTCCAAACCAGTCAGTAGAGACAGTTGTGCCACTGGAAAAGATGTCTCATGCCAGCTGAAATAAATGGGATAATAGTAACATATGGGATAGATTGTCCTCTTAGATACTGCTACATCTCTGCTGACTTTATAGAAAGTCTCTGAAGTCAAATGGGGAAGTCAAGTTGGATGGAATAGTCAAGGACTAGGTTTGACTGCCTTTGGAAGGAATGATGGATGTAGGGAAATGGTAATACATTACTCCTTTTAAAATCCATAGGAACTTTCCTATGGACCTGAGCAAGAGTCAGATATCTCCCTTCCATTCTTACTTTATTCCCTAATGTTCTTTCATATGCCTGTTTACCTATGTATGCTTTTACACCCTTTAAGAACATATGAATATGGAAAATTTGTGCTACACATTCAGACAAATAAAGTACTAAAGCATAGATTTACTGACAGCTAAATGTTTTCTTTCAAGCTTTTTTCATTTGCTTATTTTGCTGCCCTCACTTTAATGCATAGGAAATGCTGTCATAAAGCAACATGTCTAAATAGTGTGCAAATGCAAAAATTATTGAAAAATAAAGATTTTGCTTCTACTCTCTGATAGTTGTACCAGAGAAACAGATGGATCTCTTTCTTTCATGCTTTCCTGTTTTGTTTCGGGTTTTTTGAGGCACTAAAAGTCACCTGAGAATTGGAGACGGTAAATGCTGCTACTTCAGCATTAGGTGTACTGGGTCAGCGTGGTTAAAACAATTTAAAAATTCACAGAGAAAATGGTTGAAAGAGGGACAAAGTAACATGAGTTCTGTAATTGTATCATGTGCTGATTTTACCGCTTGAATATTTTGAAGATGCCAAACAAATCATGGACTTAGAAGAAGCAGTGGACACCTTTTATCTAGATCTTTCAAAAGCTTGTAACGAGATTATTATGAAATGTAATGAGATTTCAATCTTTTTACAAGATTATCAGGAAAACCAGTACACAGGGGCAAGTGTCAGCATTGATGGACTGGACATAACCCTCTAACAGTGCCAAAAAATGTTCAGAATTATTAACAGTTTTTACTAATTTTTGAGGGTCCTCAAAACCTTCATACAAGGATTCTTATTAATGCTCATGTTTGGTACTCTGCAGTCATAAGACCAGATGAAATAAACCAGTGGATCATTGCAGCAGTTCTGAAGATACAAAACATCAGAAAGTCAAAGACTATACCATACTAAATAGTAGTATAGCATCTGCTATTTTTATATGCAGCAGATTGATGATTTCCTTTTAGAACTGTATATGCAAAGATTTACTACAACAGTAGATTAAAAAAAAACAGTGTTCAATAATTAATGATAAAGACAGCATATTTATTATTTTACTGTATAGCCACCCCTCTACAAATCCAGGGGGAGCTACCTATTTTCTAAAGGAATGCTTTTCATTCTGACTACAGATGCTGTTTAAATAACTAGTCACTGGAGGTTCCTTTAAAAAAAAAAAAAAAAGAACTGAAAGATGGAGTTTCCTACCAATATAGTTTAAAACATAAATAGTTTAACATGTTAAATTATTGGACAAAGTGACAAGGCTTTTATTGTTTTTTAATAACTCTGCTGTTTTCTTAGGAGATGACGCAGAACCAGTTATAGTTATGAGAACAATTTAATTACAGAAAACAACAAATGATGATTTGAGTATAATACTCCTGTGGTTGAGTTTGTCCCATTTATAAGTTACAGTATCATTTCAACAGTATAATCCTCCAGTAATTGTTACAGGCAGTGTTTTTTCTGGATAGTGGGAAAATGCGATAATTAAGAATCCCAAAACCAAAAAAAACGAAACAAATCCCCCAAGTGTACCCTGCAAACATTTCTCCAGAACCCTGATGACACTGTTTCTCTTTTGTAGTCTTATCTTCTGGATTAGAAACCAAGTGAAATTTGTATAAAGGTTTCCTTATCACATCACCAACAGCAACAGTTGCATGTCCCAATCCAGTGCACAGAAAGAGCACAAATTTGCAAAGCAGCCCTTCCCCTGCTTTTGCAGTTGCACATCTATGAAAGTCTTGCTAGTTGAGTGATAGTCTCAACTCTGAAAATTACATGGAATTTTCTGAGGCTAGTGCTGAAACTGGTTAGTGCTGCAGAGACAGATGTCCAGAAAAATTCCCAAGCACATCTTCCCAACAGCAATACCACATGGCCTAAAACACTAGATGAAATTTATGACCACACTCTGCAAAAGGAGAAATTTTGGACTGTTTTATTTCCCATTATTTTTCAGTACTACTGACACACAAAACTGTAAGAATTTCAGAGAAAGGCAGCAAGGGTGACCAAAGGCAGGTAACAACCATCACTAAACATTGTAAGACTCTTCTGAATTAAGAAGGACAAGGAAGGATGGAAAGAAAGAAGGGGAAAAGAATAGTTGACTGGGGGCACTGCTATAGTAGGGTTCTATGAAATGATGAGAGGCATGCAGAGATTGGGTAAGGAGCAGAAGCTTATTTCTTCTTCCTATAAAGGGCCTAAGTAGCAGCAACTGGAGCTAAGGAATTTCAAAGCTTTCAAAGAAGGGAATTGTTCATATAACATCATTACGCTGCAGAACTCTCTTCTGCCAGATTGTTGTAGCTGCAAGAAGTTCACACAGGTTCCAAAGCAAGGAGCCTCATGTAGAAAAAATCCCTTACTCAAAGAAAATACACAGAAATATGTGTTGAATCTCCTTGAGATGTAAATTATTAGAGAGACTGGGAGATTCATGCAAGTACTGCTCTTTACTTGTCCCGATTTTGCATGTTTCCTTAGATTACCTGCTTTTAACTACTGCTGGAGAAGCTACAAACCTCTGGCCTAACCCAGCACAACTATTTTTACAGGGCACATCAAAGTGCAGATACTAGCAAAACTTCATTGTAGTTTCAGTTTTATAAATAGCACTGGGCAGCACCACTCACCATACATTAATTGCAACCCTCACAGCATATCCATGTAACAGTAAATCAGATTACACTTGCACAACACATGGACTCTCAGGTGGTTTGTATGATCTGCCAGTTGTATTCTTTTCCTGACTCTAAGCAACCACCCCTCTTACTTCTTTTTAAAGTCTGAATACAGAGCAATATCTTCAGTTATACTGTTATAATCCTTATTAAAATTAATTTGAACCCAAAATCAATGGTGCATAGTAACATGATTACATAATTTCCATTTAAAAAAAAAACAAAAATCACAGCCCTTGACTGAAGCAACCTAATTTTGCAGCAGTACAAAATCTAAACAAATTCAAGGAGTTTATCTGAGAGCTGCAGATAACAACTTTCTAATGCCATTCTGCAGGAATTCAAACTTGAACTGAAACCTTTCACCGAAGTGCTGCAGAAAAACATATTTCAGATCAGTTTTCTGTCCTGTTCTGATTCAGCCTGAAGTAGAACTATAGCACACTGCTGAGATAAGCCACATGGTTTATGGCTCCAATGAGATGAACAATAATGCACTAGAATCAGATTTACTCTGCCTTACTATTTAATCAAATTGCATGCATTTGGAAAGAAAATGATTGCTCTCCAGAAGTGTTCTTATGAGCTGGTACTAAAGGCTATCCCAACAGTAAGCATCACTAGAACAATTAAGATCAGGCTTGTCAAGCAAATTCAATTGTATTATTTACAAATATTATGTTAAATAGTTAATAATGGGAAAAGACTGCATGCAATACAGTTTTGCTACTGTGTTTGGGGTATTTGTGTTTGCTTTTTTAAAATACAGCTTGATAAATCTAAACACCTATAAATATATTTTCTTTCAGAAGTGATGCATAAACGCAAATTAATTAAGGACACTACGCAAACACATACATTTCTTACAACAGGATAAAAATCTTGTGTACACTATCAAATCAAGGGGAAATTCTAAATATGGGACTTTCACCAAAGCAAACTCCCAACCTCCTGTAAACTTACTCAAAACTATACTTCCCTTAAAGGAGGGAAATCTCACACTGGCTTTTTTTCCCCTCACTTAAATAAAAGGAAAGCGCTCTTTGTTCTCAGAATACAAACAGATGCAAAGTGATTGAATTACTGTTTCTGGTTAGCTCCCTAAATGTTATGAATGCTGCTGTAAAAGTTTAAGAGCCCTCTGATTTGAAGAAAGAGCATTAATGGTTTCTATGGTGCATAATTATGCTAAATAATTTGTTCCCTCAGGTCAACAAAAATAAATACCAAATTTCCAAGAGGAACTGCCCCTCATTCCTTCTTTTAAAAATAGATATTTCTACTTTATTTGCTTACTTTATCAAATGCTATCATCTTCTTGTGACAAGGCCACCATTAAATTGATAGAAAAGAAAATCCCCCTTTTCCGATAGTGTTTAATATGTTCCTCTGCCTCAGATTATTGACTTTTAAGATCACAAGGGGGAAAGATTAGGAAATTATTAACCAAATTTCAAGGACGAACTTGAAATCTGCTTCATTTTTTATGTTCTTTTACACCTTAATCATGAGCAATGTCACATCCGTGATATTGACAAGTAATACAAATACAGACTTGTACTGAACTCTCTCTGTACTTACGATAAGCTCCCTTTGCGTTCTTCAGCCTCAGAACTCAGAACTTGCTTCCATGAGATGGCTCTCAGCCTTCAATGCTTTTTCTCCCAGCAGTTGTCACATAGAATCAGTGCACCAATGAATCTTTGCGAGTATACTAAATTCCAGCACAGAGTTTTGAATAAGCAGCCTCCCACAGTTAAAGCTGAGCAATGGCTAGCAATTCCACAATAATAATACAAACAGTTTGGCTTTGCTGTTATACACCAGGGATGTTTAATTCTGTATTGAAATTACTACAGCTATCATTTCAAAACATCTGAAACAAATGATGAACAGAGAATGAAGGAGTACTTTTGGTTTACACTACAACACACCATTACATTTCCTCCAAGTCAGTGATGCTGACCAATCAATGCAGAAGAATCAATCAGAACATCTTGATGAACTTTAACTAGACTGGTAAATAACATGAACACACTCAGGCAAATCATTGGGTAACTTAGAGGAAGGAACTACTTCCTTTAAGTTGCCATTGAAAGTTAAGAAGGCTATTTCTAATGAAAGATAAAATGGTTACAAATTGCAATTAAAAATTGATGAAATTTGTGTGTGTTCTGCTACCGCTTATTTTACATGGCAAGGGGAGGAACACTCTGAAAAATAAATTCAAAAGTAAATCAGGTTTTTTGCTATCTTCAAAAAAGTTTAAAACAGAAACATCAGGCATCCAGTTAGAATAAAAGATAGCTTTGCTGAAGTCAGCAGCAAAGGATTGATTGGACTTCAAAAGCCACTTTTTACATTCTGTTCAGCATTCTTCAAAGTAAACAAATATTTCCTGATCATGTTCTTTTCCATCAGCAGAAAACCTTTGAGTATCTGAAAAATAACATTTATCCATTGCAAACTAGGAAAATCCTGGAACACACAAAATGCTTGTCCTGCCCAGAACCCAGCATGATCAAGGACATTAAATGGACTACCACATTCAGCACTGAAACTGTCATTCACCCTGCAATTCACCCCTTAAGATGCTTATTGCTGCACCAGATAAACAAACCAATTTCTTTTCTTTAAATACACTGAAACATTCTGATTCTTTTAGCAGGTTACACGAGTTTTCCCTCTTAAAAGTCCTCAGTTAAGGAGGTGTTACACTGACTTGTCATGACAATCAGTCTGTCTTAAATACCACTTGTGCAAAGACAGAGCAAGAAACTAAGTCTGTGGATGCACAGGATGAGGCAATGCCCTGCAGAGAGAACGTACAAGCTGGGAAAGGAGAAGGGTACCAAGGTAAGTGCGACTTTCAAGACCAAGCACTGGTGAACATAAAAATAAATATACATGGGAGCCCACACTAAAAAGCAACTCTGTCTATTGGAATCACAAATGATCTGATTGTTTAACTCACAAGTAAAGGAGTAGTTATAGCATGCCTGAACTGCAAAGATTATGTTAGTGAGGTTAAAAAATATATCATAAATTCTCCTTTTCTGGTATCCAAACAATAGCTGTTTTCACAGGTCCTTTTTCTCTTCAAGATTAACTTTATTGCATGTCATCTGCTGCCTTTCAACATCTGAGAAATATATGTTTACAACTACACCTGGTTAGATTTTGAGTCATACCATCCTTTTCTAATTCAAACACTATGTTACTTAGCATAATTGCAAACTACTTCATGCTACGTTACCAAGTGACTGTTTCTACCTTTAATGTGGAATTGGTATTTTTCTTACAGTGAGTAGTTAATGAAGGACAGAAGCTTCATGATTAATTTAATTTTAACCATAAAAGTAGGAGATGACTACACAAGGATGACTAGATAGGAAATTGTCCTTTTATAATTGTCAATTTGTCAGTATCAGTCTGGAATTTCACTGTGAATTTATTTTCCGTTTTACTCTCTGATCTGCACCCAGGCCCAAGCATGTAACACTTGTCTTCTCAGTGATCTTTACCTCGTGTATTTGTATAGCAACTTGCACAACAGAGTCTTGATCAGGGCTCCAAGGCACTGCTGTGATAAAAATTAAGTGACTGTTTTCCCTAGACAGTGTCTGGAAATGACTGCAAGGAGGGTTCCATTAAACAACAAAGTCTATTAGAGAAGGATCAGAATCCCTTTTTTTAGAAACTGTGTCAGGATCACAGTTAATCTAAATAGAAAGTGTATTGGGTCTGACTGACCATAAAAAAATATAGACCATAAAAATATAGACCATCTTATGATCAAGATCTGCTTAGGTTCATGCAACATGAAGACACATTTTCTAGTGAACAAGTTTTGAAAATTATTCTTGTATGGTTTGATATACAACCAGTACTCTGCTCTTATAATTTGTTGTGACCTTACTTTAGAAACCCAAAACAAACAAACAAACCCACAAAACCCAAGAACAAAGCACCTTTTCCAAAGCCTTCGTGTAAGTTATAATACTATAAAAATTTTTTAATTGTCTACTTTATTCATTAATTTTATTATTTTTAAAACACTCTGAGTAATTTAAAAAGACAGAATTTGACATGCTGTTTGATGTCATCTTTTTTCTATTCCTATAATATACCTGTTTAAAAACATTAAGCATTTCCTGTACTACACAGTATTGATCATAAAATATATTCTAAATTATGCTGTGAATCACATGACACAGGTCAAAGACTTGCATAGCTTATCAAGCGTAACTTCTGAGCTGAATTATGTCAGAAGTCTCTTCCATTTATTTATTAAAATGCCACATTTAAATCACAGGTCAATGAAGAATAAAAACTTCTCATTAGAAATTAAATACCTATGAAAAGTATGTCTGCATTCCGATTGGTATATAATGGAAAAAATCAGAAAAGTGGGTGATCCTTGTAATTATATAATTTCCAGACCTATGGTAGCTGACTCTCTATGAAATGTCAACCAACGCTACAGGGCAAAAAAAAAAAGCAGAGAACATGAGGAATGGGTAATTTGAAATGAAAATCTGTGTTTCTCGTTTCACACTCCGAGCATTCTACTACATTAGAAGAGGTCTGGAGAATTATTACTTTTGCAAATAAGAGATTTAAAATACAAATGATCTCAGAAGCATGAATTTGTCTTTGCAATGAAGAAAGAATTTTTTATCGAAATGTGGTACACTTGTTCAACTACATTACTGGTAGCTACTTTTACAACATTTTATACAAATACATTTTATACAAAAATCTGCTGTGAATGAAATTTGAGGCATAAAAAAGTGTATTAGAGGACATACAATAAAGTGCAATTTCATAGAGGAGTTTTGAAAAGTTGTGTTTCTGATATATTCTGATCTTCCTTTCCCCAAACTCTGATGCAGCAGCA
Source organism: Machaerirhynchus nigripectus (assembly GCA_013397975.1). NCBI lineage: Eukaryota > Metazoa > Chordata > Aves > Passeriformes > Dicruridae > Machaerirhynchus > Machaerirhynchus nigripectus. Next base: position 90,556 of record VZRQ01005771.1, on the reverse strand, counting down.
AGAAATGGGAAAATGAATGTATAATGGAGAAAATATAATCCCATCTAAGAGGCAGGAAGTTTATTCTTCTAATACTTCTGTCAGTGATGTATTGGATACAAACAAGATACAAAAAAACAAAGACTTATTACTAACTAATCTATATATCAATAAAACATGAAGTAAAGTAAAATATTGCATAGGAACACATACAGAAGAGACTGTACCAGACCTTACTGAACTTGCGTGATCAGATTTTTGTTTAGTATAAGAAAACTACAATAATATTTTCAGGACTATAAAAAAGGTATTACAGGAAAAACTGCTGAATATTTTAAGTAAAATGAGTATCAAACCACTCCAAAGCCTTTACAAAAAAAAGAGTATTTCAACATGTTTTCTTACCGGGAAAACTAAGCACAAAAATAATTTCAAAGATTTCAACCTGAAGCCGTTTTTGGTTTTAGGATGCAGCTGGGGCTACATTAATCCCTTCAACAAGGTAGACAATTTGTTCAAAAAACATTACTAGACAATAATGATATGAAGTGCTCCAGTCAAGTAGACATCAAGAATTTCGGCAGACCCTCTGTTCTCAGAGACTGCCTTGTCCCTACATCTACACCTACATCTTTTCCAACGTGTAATTTGCCAAGTTCTTGCTGCACTCAGTGTTATCAATCCTTTCTTTAAAGATGTATATAGCAAATTTTCTTCTATTCCAGCATTCTCTCCCTCTGTTTTCTATCAGTGACACTGATCTGCATCTTGCTGCTCAAGTCCCCACTTCTGAGAGGGTTCGATATAGGATCAAACACACCAGCAAAGAGGGTGCCTTCCTCTCCCACACCTATTATGAGATTATGAGCTGCTCAGGGAAAAGATAAATGCTGGGGAATTATTATCTACAATAAAAAATGAATATGGGTAGGTGTGGTATGCAGAAAATGAATGCATGTTTTCTTTCCTCATTTGGACAAGGACTTTACAGCAATTATTTGAATGATTGTCATGTCAAGATAAATTTTTATTAAGATTTTCTACTGTTGGGAAGCTGAAGGCAGTAAATGAGCTACTCCATTTTACAAAGGATAATTCTGTAATTTGTGACTACACCAGCAAGCTTCCTCCCTTCAACGGTAAAGCTTTATACGCTCATCTAAGGGATTCTTCTGTAGCTTATGAGATAATTTCCTAGGATAGGAAGATCTGAGGCATACAACAAGAACAAGATGCTAAAGAACCGTCTTTGACTAGAGCCTTGACTTGTCAATCGTCTAAACATGCTGCAAAGCTCATCTTTTACAATTCTCTGTTTAGGTTGTGCAAGTAAATAGATGTATATGGGCCCTGGTTACCCCAATTATGTCGTAATTATAAATGCACAGGAGAGGCAGGCTTAAATTCTAGATGAATGCAGACAAAAATACTGCAGAAAGGTAGAAATAAAAATATATTTTTATGGTATACGCTTCTAAACAGCAGTAAGAAAGGTTTCCTATCCTCTTTTCTAGAAACACAGCAGCAAGACCATTTTTCCTCATAGTAAGGTTTTGCAAGCAGTGGAAGAAAGATTCCAGAAGCTGAAAGGCAATACCCACTAAACCCCAATACTCTTTCTGTAAACCAGTTAAGCTCACTGACTACTTTAGCAGTGGAACAGTTAGGGGTGCCATTACAGTCTCTCTGTATCCAGAGTGTGAAAGGGGAGAGAAATAAAAACCAGACCTATAAATCTAAGAGGCTCTTGAATCTCTGGTGGAAAACATTTAAAGAAAATAAAATATTTCATTGTTTTAACTTTAGGGTCTGGAGCATGTAAAAGCATCATATAGAGTTACTTCTTTCAGTGTGTGGAAGTGTAGCTGGATACAATTAAACATATACAACAATCTAATTAATTTTATGGGCCTAGTCTGACTAAAAACTGTTGCTATTTTACATGTTTAATGTAAATTATTTGCACATTTCTGATTCTTATTATTAGGTCACCAACAACAAAAGCACTGAAGAAAGGATACAAGAGTCATATATAAAAGAAAAGGAAGAAGTTGTACCATTCCATTGGAAGTTTCTATAGTAAAAAGTGGAAAATTTTCTATCTTCTACTTAAAAATACAAAAGATGCAGGTTTACCATTAACCACAGTATTATACTTCTGAGTACAACCCTAGCCCATAAAGTTTTTAATTTTCAAATCTTTCAATCCCTTTCTTTTAACTCTTCTCTGGAGTGCCTAAACTGTTTTTGATACATGCATATACTTGTATTTATCTAGTCTCAAATAGGAATTAAATCCAGTCTTTTCCACTGAACTACTTGAAAATTACACCACTTCTGTTTCTTTGTATACCAGGTACAGTCACCAGATATAGAGTACAAAGGTCTACTGTTTTGATTCTTAACATTTCATCCTTTACAATTGGTTGCAACTTTACCAATTTTTAACACTATAACCAAGACATCCAAGCAAAAAAGGCAATAGGACAAAAAAAAAAAGGAAAACAAGTTCTCTCACCTGTAGCAAGCTCTTTCACAGACATCTTACAGCTTTTTCTTAAAGCTTAAATAAAATAGAAAGTAACTCTTAATGCCAGATGCTTCTTTTAACATTCAGAAGTTGTTTACATTGGGTAAAGACAAGTTATAGAAATACAAGACACATGTAGATAAAAGCTTATTAGTTTTATTCCTTACCTCCTTAATTTTTCAACTCAATTGTGTATGAGCTTAAGACTCTGTGGACTCCTGTGAATATCCCAAAGGAATCACAGAGATTTTAGCCTCCAAGGATTTGGATTCAAGAAAAGAGAACACAAAAAGAAGCATTCATAACACTGAAATATTTTTTCTTATATTTCACCTCGAGACCATTCAATATTGTGATGTCAAATGGCTTGACAAAGCCCTTCAGAATGACTTAAACAAGCATCTAACCAGTCATATTGTTATGCTAAAAACCCTACACTTTTTTACTCAGAGAGGTGATAATTGGGCTTTTGTGGGTGGACTGAGAACTGGACACATTTTCTATTTGGTGTCCAGGAAATACATGCCATGCTTATAACATTCATGACATCTGCAACGTATTGCAACTCGGATTCTTAATTTTTATTTTGATGACAGCTTTAAAGGAAATTCTATTTGGAAAAGTGAATGCAACAGCAACATCAGTTTATACTTTTATCACCTTTCAACTACTTCCGCTCAGTTCAAAAATATCTGAGTCCCTGAGCTCTGACAGCATGATAGGCATTTTCTGCTTGCTCATCATTATCAAACAAAAAAACCGCCCTGCCATGTACCTTTTCGTCACAGCAGGCTACATTACATTCTCAGTCTCACTGCACAACTCACTTTATTCATATTACGTGGGGAATAGATCCTCCTGCTCAAAACACCGCCTTAAAACAAGTGGCAGGAATTAAATTTATTTTAAAATTTATTTTGTAACTGAAAGCGTTAGATATCATTAAATATACACAGCAAGAAAATCTGTTAAGAAAACAGAATTTAGAAAGCCATCAGGCAGAAGGGAACAAAAAAGCCATGTAATATGATAAATTCCAGGTAACCATTACTACTTACTGGCCTTTAACAAAACTGTTAATTAATTGTGATTGATCAGACTTTGTTCGAAAAACTACGATAACACATCTAAAATCTACCTCTTTGTGGTAAAGTAATATGTGAAATAAAGTTTGCATATTTATTGTGTTGGTTTATAAAGCTTAGTAAAAAACCACTACCATTATGCAGCCCAACATTTTACTGACTACATGCCCAGATGCATCACTGTAAGACTACAAGTTTTTGATATGCTTGATCTTTAATTCTCAGTATACGGAGCAACAAAGATTTGAAGGAAAGGAACAGCTAGCGTAGGTTGCCTGGGTTCTTTTCAAGATGTGTGCTTTTCAATACGCATCTCACGGCCCATAATGAAGTTCCTGTCTTCCTTAAAAGATGAAGCAATTGTTCACTTTACCCTGAGTGACCTCTGCTGGCAAAACAACTTACAGGCGCACGGGTTAAAACCACTAAAAGCACCTTCGTGGTTACGTCATGAACACACACACACATACAGAACTCATTCATTTTTCTGAATGAAGAGGTAGATGACACTGAAAATTAAAATGTTTGCATGCTCAGGAGGTTAGTGTCCCATAAGCATTAGCTAGTTTTTTTGAGTCACTCAATTTATCTTAGAGTCTTTTAAAGAACTCTAGAGCTAGAATCTCATTTAGAGGCAGGATATCTGAAGTAGCAGCTACTGAACAAGTAGTGGCATATGAATTATAAACCTGGAGTTCACTCTTACATATAGATCTGGAGTTATTCTATGGTACAGAATAGTTTCTTCCACTCATTTTTCTGGAAGACACATTTTAATCTGGAATGCAGCCTTTTATATTTTGAAAGGGCTTTTGAGAATTCATGAACTGATTTAATCAAGTCTTACTTCATCAGTATTTTTAGTAAATAAAAGTCAGTCTTAGAGTTATCTCTGCTTTCACACATCCTTAATGGAATATAACTAAAAGTGATTTATTTTGAAGTGTATCAGAATGGTACCATGAAAGGTTTCTGTTCAATGCCACTCTCTGATTTAAAGAAAACTGGATAAAACCATGAGATCACTACAATCCAGAAAAAAAGACAACTACAACACATTAATTTGCAGTGTGATGTTTGCATTATAAAAACATCCACATACTACTAGATTAGAAATGGCAAGAAAACACATCAAGGTATGAACAAAGAACAGGTACCCAAAGAGCCACCAGTTTTGGCATCTATCAGTATTTCTGAGACAGCATGAAAAACACCTTTATAGAAGCAACAGATATATCACAGGTTTAGTAGTTTAAGTGGTATCTAAACTCTGAGGTCTTCACAAATGTGAAGCATTCTAAGGAGTTTTGACCAAGAAAATTATTACAATTCACGACTGCTGATCACTGCAATATTCTACCTTATTTAACAATGTCTATAAAAAAAAAAAGGAAAGTATTATGTCTCTGCCTCAGCAAATAGTGAAATCTATTTATATGCAAATAAGATAACCATTATTAGTTTGAGGAGAGACACAGGCATAAAGGAAAAAGTAAATTATCCCTAGAAACCCTTAATGAAATCTATTTCAAAACATAACATTTTACAAGAGCCCTCATTCATGTAATATTTGTTCAAGCCTAGAAGGGAATTGGCGTGTTCTGAACTTAGATGAGAACTGATACCACGTTACTTCCCATGCCAATTTATTATATAGAATGCATTTATATCCTTGCGTAGAAACAACTGGATAATTGTAAATCTACTGCCTCCTTATAAATAATTGTATTCTCATGCTATAAAGTAATGTTATGCTCATTTGACTACTGATAATTTTAAATAATTTCCTTTTATTCTTAGATTATGAACACAAGAAGATGGGAAAATATCAAGATCTTACATTTTTATTCTAAGATTGTAAATTTTCAAAGAATAAGGCCACCTTTGGGAAAACTTGATTTCATGGCTGAAAATCCCAACTTTCATCCAGTTCCTGATTTTTATGTTAAAAAACAACAACAAAAAAGCAAACAAAACAACAAGAAACCAAACCCTTTCCTGGCTATAAAGAAGATGCCAATAATCTAAAATCTGTTTATCTGAAATAAAAAGTGTTAGATAACTCAACTTAAGCATTCAGTGAATACAACAAAGAAAAGCAGGAAATAGTTAATTGCCAGCTCCTTACATTTAGAGCCTTGAATAGTGGAAGGCAAGACCAGATGTCAAAACTCTAAATACCATCTCTTTTTATGCCTCTGAGTACAGTTATTTTTCTTCCCAGAATCTGAGCTCATGTGAACTATACTTAAGTGGAGATAGGCATGGAAATTTTGACACTGCACTGTGATGTCTTGGGAACGGCAAATTAAAATATCTTTTTTATTATTCTGAATTTTCAGCCAACCAGCCCAAAACACATTCATTCTCTGAATATATAATTTCAAATAAATCCTATTTCTGTGAAATTCTGTTGAGTACCTTGTGAACCTCATCCAGCTGAAGCAAAAAAACTCTCCCCTGTATTACCTTCAGCCCCATCAGCTGAGGCCAGTGCAAACCACATCCAGCAGCATCCGCTGGTGGGGCTGTACCTGCACAGCTCCTGTCGGATGTGATCGTTAAGGGCCATCTGCTGGAATACTTAGTGATAATGATTGATAATGAGCAAGAGCAAACCATTAGCACAAATTGTATCACTAATGAGCATCGGCCAAGCAAAGGGGGGCTCTGAAATTTGAAACTGGCCTGATTTATCAACCTTCCGCAGCAACTTTGCACTCCTCAGCTCATATACAGATATTCACTTGCTCAGTTGCAACAGTGCACTCAAGTATTGGGAATGATAGGTAAAAAGTGAAATTATTGAAAATTACTTAGAAGATTTAAATGTCAATGTTATTTCATGTGAAACTGTACAAAACTGGGGGGTTTTAAAGCAAGCTGCACAAAGACTCTTCAATTCCATCATGTTATTTAAGCATGCATTTTTCTCTATTTCAGTCCTTCATTTCCTAAGTAAAATTTAATATTTAGCACACATTGTCACTGAGATTCTTCTAGATCTTCCTGAATTAATAATTCCAGACATGATCTTATCCCAAATTACAGATTAGTTTTAGCAAAGGAGAGGCAACTCACTAGCTACTGTATTTTAAGAAGCACTATAAGAAACATGGTTTCACTTTCAAGTCTTAGAATTTATGAATTCATAGCAAAACTTTCAAAATGGGGCATTTGCCAATAATGCTTTCACTCAAATTTGGAGCTCTCTCTACCTCCGGTTCCAGTATCAGTGGTACAAAAAGAATATAAAGAATAGAAGAACAAGAATATTTCCTTAATGGGTATAATAAATCAAAATTACACCAGTAAGAAGCAATTACAGCATATTTAACTTCACAGCACTCTTACCACTCAAGTCAATCTCTAAAATTATGTGTTAATTTTCATTCAAGTGATACTGAAAAAAAAAGCCTAAAATTTTCCCCCAATGCACCTCTTCTTTGACCTTTTCATTGATCAAATTGTCTCATATACCCTTAAAACCTTTTGACTACAGTGACACTATTAGAAAGGCCATAGCTATTTAACTTGCTGCTGTCGAAATCTGCCAGCAATAGCATTCATAACATTACTAAAAGGATGCATTTTTCAAAGACTGTGGTTTCTTTATGTCTCAAACTAATGTCATACCTCTCAGTTTCTTAGAACCTACAAGCTGCTCAATACCAATTACTTTTTCAACACTAATTTTAAGCTTTGAATATAAGACAAAGAGAGGGGTAAAAACAAAGCCTTTCTGACTATTTCAGTACTTCTTGAAAGGAAGGATGACTCTGACTTAAAATTCACATTGATGTATGTCAGGACTACTACTTCATATCTTAGCATCTAATATAAATTGGCATTTTAAAACAATGCATGTTTTCAGTTTTCTCAACATAGGAAAATTACCGGACGACCCAGAACAACTGACGTTAATGCAACAGGATACATTAAGGTTTTCGGCTATCTAGGCAAAACAATACCCTTCACAAGTTCAGTTTCGAGATAAATTTATGATCTGGAACTAAAAATATATGATAAACACCAAAACACCTGTGCATGAGTATAATTTTATAAGACCTCTCTGAAATCAAACTAATGTACTATGAAAGTATGCTACAAAAAATATGGGCCTTCTTTTTGGAAGCAGAGTGTATAAAAGTAAAGGTTCATCCTGGAAATAAACAACCTACTACAACCAATTTTCTGTCCACTTCAACAAACACAGGTTAGAAATTGATACTGATGTCCAGTGACATTTTATTTAATTAATTAAGCAGTCAACTTAAAAATAATTTTGCCACTGTAATTGCAATGAATGGCTTAAATGTACAGACTAATGGTTAATTAATATTAATATTCCAATTTTCTCTATTGCCTTGTTCAGAGAAAAGAAGAACAAGGAGATTATGGCAACTTTATCTTATTGATATCACTTGTAGGTAATCCCATTTGTAGCAATCCCAAGTGTGGAAACACTTTAATTTGGCCAGTATCAGAATTATTAAGTATCAACCATTCAGCACCAGAAATCAATGGCAATGACAATAGCTATCCCAACACCAAGGATGCTGCATAAGGAGAAACATCACTAACAAAACTATCACTGTTTGACAAATGGATGGAGGTACCATTAAAGTCTTCAGTTATAAGCTTAACTAAATTACCACTATACAAGAACTCTGCCTCTGCAAATGCCTGTGGCTCTAAGAAGTATCTAAAAAACACATTGATGAATTAGATAATTTTTTTCATTGACTACTTTTTTTTTAAATCATTCCATCATCAGTTAACCTGAACTGTCCATCATGACAACCCCCTCCACAAAAAAATCACAAAGTAATCATATCGATAATGTAATCCCTATTTACATTAGGAAATCAAAAATAAAGTGTTCAACAAAATACACAACCACTCATATCTTATCTCTCACCCAAAAGAAATCTACGCAGGTTTTAACACCTAAAACACAGACGTTAAACCTGCAGATAGAGTACAAGGTATAGTAACTGAACCATTAGCAAGGCTGATGTGCTACTCTCCGACAATTCCTACTATGAATTTACTTCAAAGAAGAAAGACCTACATAATTGTTTAACTTCACAATCAGAGTTAAATCACTTCTCCANGCAATCCCAAGTGTGGAAACACTTCAATTTAGCCAGTATCACAGTGATATTAATATATTATCTAGACTGGCACGCCCACCAATGAGTGGCTGTGAAAACCCCTTTATGAAACTGTTGTAACATCAAAACCCTCCTTAAAGACATTCTCTCATAAACCAGAGTAAATTTTCTCTAAGGTACATCCAATTTCTCCTGAAAAGTTATGCAACGTAATCTATCTTTTCACCCCTCAAGGCAGCAGGAAGGCCACCACCAGCATGTGTGCCAGCCTCCCAGACAGTGACAGCATCGTGATCTACCAGGAGTGCTCATGAGTACCAGACAAAATGTTCACACCTAAATCCAGATACACAGGTTTCTGCTTAATCCACAAAAATCCTTTAAGAAATAACTTCTAATAATGAGCACATATTATACTGACACAATCGCAAAATACACTGACATTGCAAAGAGATTTAAAACAGCTGCATCACTAAACCATCGCTAAGCCTGTAGGACACATTTTCACCATAAGCCTGTACTTTATCACTGATTTGCTCTATAAACTGAGTAAATATTATATTTCTATCAGGCTGAAATATGCCTACACCATGATAACTTTCATAGACACTGTGATTTCCATCTACGGTGTCAACTTCAAAACTGTCATATACAGAAAATCCACAAACAAAACTCATTGCATTGAACCAATCACCATCCAAAGTCAGTCNTTTAAAAAAAAAAAGGACTCATTCTTCTCCACTTCCCATCACAGTGATATTACTATATTATCTAGACTGGCATGCCCACCAAGCAGTGGCTATGAAAACCCCTTTATGAAACTATTGTATCATCAAAACCCTCCTTAAAGACATTCTCTCATAAACCAGAGTAAATTTTCTCTAAGGTACATCCAATTTCTCCTGAAAAGTTATGCAACGTAATCTATCTTTTCACCCCTCAAGGCAGCAGGAAGGCCACCACCAGCATGTGTGCCAGCCTCCCAGACAGTGACAGCATCGTGATCTACCAGGAGTGCTCATGAGTACCAGACAAAATGTTCACACCTAAATCCAGATACACAGGTTTCTGCTTAATCCACAAAAATCCTTTAAGAAATAACTTCTAATAATGAGCACATATTATACTGACACAATCGCAAAATACACTGACATTGCAAAGAGATTTAAAACAGCTGCATCACCAAACCATCGCTAAGCCTGTGGGACATATTTTCACCATAAGCCTGTACTTTATCACTGATTTGCTCTATAAACTGAGTAAATATTATATTTCTATCAGGCTGAAATATGCCTACACCATGATAACTTTCATAGACACTGTGATTTCCATCTACGGTGTCAACTTCAAAACTGTCATATACAGAAAATCCACAAACAAAACTCATTGCATTGAACCAATCACCATCCAAAGTCAGTCTCAAACAAACTTCAACACACGGCTAGGTGCTCTTATATCAGCATGTTTGCTCCAGAAAGAACATATATGAGACCCACCTAAATAGCCTCTTATTCAAAAATTATATTATTCTAAGAAATATTTTTTCTAAACTATCAATTACAATTAATTAATTTTATTTAATACAAAACCAAAACAGAAACCATTTAATACCAGTTGTAACATATTACCCTACCAAGACATTTATACAATAAATCATTAATCATTTTGATCTATATGGGCAGAAATCATATCAGAATGATGCCTCCTAGCCTTCAAATGCTACACATCTTAACTAAACTCATCATTAGATGCGAATTCCCCAAAGTCTGGAAAACAACAAGTAAATCTAATTGTGATTGAGTGAGAAATGTAGATCTACTTATATGCTTCCAAAATCTCATGATAAATACATGTAAAACTGACAATTCAGTCTAGCATTTCCTGAAAAGTATTTGACTTAATGCTGTGTTAACCTACAGCTACTCAAACAAAAATCAAATTCCACAAAACAAATTCAAATAATCCATAAAACTTAAAAAATATCCAGTAACACATGGGGGTATATCTCTGTAGATCATTTACCTTCCAAAAATGAAGCTAGAAACAAAAATTGATAGCTTTATTTTATACCAAACACTGCATGGAGGAACTTGTGTTAGGACATAACTTTCACCCTCCTCCATTAACTTATAAGCTGTCTTTTTTTCCCTGGTAAATAACACTCATACCCCTCCTTTCTGTCTCTTCCTCTTGCCAAAATTATCTTAATTCCACAGGTGACAGCTCTCTTTCCTTCAGGATGATCTGATGCACAGTCAATTACATCCAAAGCAATGGTTCACACATTGTATTCTGCGTTTAAATTTGGTGTTTCTCTCAGACCTGAGAATGACTGCTGGACACAGGCCCTTTCTCTTACATTTGAATGTCAGAACCACAGAACAGTCAACAATTTAAAATACAACATATTCCATTTCTTATTCAAGACTTGAATCCTCTGGGCAGGTGGAAAAAAAAAAAGACTAAGAAAAAAGATAAGGGAGAAAGGAAGAAGTGAAACAGGACAATTGAGAGAGACTGAAGAGGTTTGCTGGAAGCACTGTTACAGCTCTCTCTCCTTTCATACAGATTAGAAACCCCTGGAAGTGTCTGAGCACCATAACAAGCAGAAAAGTACTACAACTTTTTGTACAATTTGTACATGGAGATTAGAGGAAACAGAAACTTCACTACAGCAAGTTCTGCTTCTGACCAGCCAGTTATTCCTAAACAATACAATAAGATCAAAACGTAAGCTTTATCTGTGTTATTCTCAGTTGAGGTGAAGGCCTGATACAGGATTTTGAGTGTAGTTCTCTCATTTGAACATTCATTTTGCACACGTGAATGAGTCCATTATACCCAGTGGAAAAAATGTAAGTTATTCTTGTGAAATTAGTGAAAACACTAGGTATGGCAAAGGAACAATCACCACCACCTTTAGTTTTAAAATTTTTTAAAAACATTTTTCATTCTATCAGTGGACTGAGCAAATTATTAGGTTTGCAAAGTCTTCTGTTATATAATCTTCTTTATCAACATAACCTTGAGTAACTTCCTGACATATTCTGCTTTTGTCAGATGTGGCTTTTGAAGATTCTCAGAAAATCTGAGAAAATACCAAATGGATTTTCTCAAACTGACCCCAGACTAGAAACACTATTGTTAAAGTTGACAGTACTTTTCAAGTCTTCTTTCTTGTTTGTTTCTATGAGGGTTGTTTTATTTTCAAGCTCTGTAATATTTCTCAAAGTGAAAAAAAAAAAAAAAAAGAAGAAATAACGCTGTATCTTTACCTTAGGGCAAAATATCTAGTCACACTTCTATGGTTATAATGGGACTGGCTATGAAAGTAGAAGAAAATTAAAAATTGTGAAAGACAACTCTGGTTTATATGGAAGAAAATTAACAGCTTAAATTTCACTTTAATGTATAATGAATGGATAATTGACACTCTGGGGACCTTTACGATCTACGAAAACACACTTCTTAATAGAAAGAAAATTAAACACCACACCTTTTTAAGTGGTCCCAAAATGTTAGCAATCCTCATAAAACTAAACAGTTGGGGGAAAAAGAGAAGATTCACAGTGTGCCCAGAAAAGTAAGAATTATATTTTATGTATATGAACCTTACTTCAGACAACCTGCATGCCTCTGAAATTAAAAAGTCCCTGAATATGTTTACTTGAGTTACCTGCAACATAAGGTAATAAGTTCAAAAATGAATGAAAAAAATTAAAGATTTCCTATGTGATTATCACATAGAACTGGTATTAAAGAATAGATTATTTTTAAATTATAGAATCACTTTACATAGATTTCAATATCATCTGCAGTCACTACATCACACACAGCACTGACAAATGTACCGATAGCAAGAGCTGCATGGCTTTCATCATAGGCATTGGATTCATAGCCATAGCTGAAGATGGAGATAGAATACTGACTATTTCCTTTCCTGAAAAGCAGCCTATCAGAGCTGGAGTCTGGCTTGTGTAATAGTAAATTTATTTCATAAAATGTTGTAGATAAACTACTCAAACATTTCAGAAAAAAACTGTTTATTTTATCTGTTCCCTGTGTGTAAATACTCGGTCCTTTAGGCCAAACATTATTCTCACAGAGCTTCCTTTTTGAATTATAGTAATCCTGCCAGTTCTCCTGAAAAATCACAGAATTATAGAATGTTTACAGATTGGAATGGACTTTAAAGGCCATCCAGTGCCAACCCCTCTGCCATGGGTAGGGACACCTCCCACTAGACCAGGTTGCTCAGAGACCCATCCAGCCTGACCTTGAACCCTGCCAGGATGGGGTATCCACAGCTTCCCTGGGCAGCCTCACCACCCTCACAGTAAAGAATTTCTTCCTAACATCTAACCTAAATTTTCCCTCTTTCAATTTGTACCCGTTACTCCTTGTTCTATAACTGCAGTTCCTGATGAAGAGTCCCTCTCCAGCTTCCCTGTAAACCCCCTTCAGATACTGGAAGGGAGCAGTGGGGTGATGCTGATTCCGAGCAATCTCGTGTGAATCATTTGCTCTCATTGCTGTTTCCAGTAAATTGTTCTAATCTCAAACCTTCTGTGCCTCCAGTTCTTTCCAGCCTGCCACAGGAGGAGGCGAAGGAGTAAGGAAGAGGCAGCATGGTTTGGAGAGTCTCAGTGGAAGCACTAAATTGGGGAATACCATTCCCAAATCACAACATGGATGAAGCAACCACCCCTTTTACTACATCACATAGCATATCCATTTCATTGACATTTTTTGCCATTGTTGTGGTGAAAAGCAATTCATGTTTCACAAACTACTTGCTATTTCACAAATTATTCTCTTTCTAAAAGGGTTTTTTTAAAACAACAATTATCTATTTGCAAATTAAGGTTCTGCAAATACATACAATGACTTTATATCCATTTAGGACCAACCTAGATTGTTTCCTCTGAGTTCTTTTCATTCCACATCTTCATCTAAATCACTGGTACTAACAAGGCTCAAGTTGAGTTGCTTCCACCTTTTAGGCAACACTGTTTAACAGTAACTTTTAAGAAGGATGTTTGAATATTGCTGGCTGAAACCATTTACCTGTTACCATTTAGGAACACGCTGAGCCATTTGAGCTATCTAAACACAGATGTCTGGAAGTACATAAGAGATAAGTTTGCAGTTAAAGAGAAAGGACATTACTGCAAGGATAGTTGAGATAAACTAGTCTAAATCCACTTAAAAGAATTAAAACAATAATTCTTCAGACAGGTAGAATTGTTTCGTCCATATGAAAAAAGTTGCTATATTTATATAGTAAATACAGACGGTTAAGCATTTATAATTCATAATAGCTAAACATTTATAATTCATAATATGAAATCTAAGACTATTTAGGGCACTGTGATAGAGCTTTATTACAGCACAATTGTTTGCATGCATGCTGATTTAAGAACAGTACTTCAGAAAGGTAGTAAATGTTACTGCACTAAAGAATGAAACCATAATATTCCCTCTAGTACCAATAAAGGCTAAATTCATTCCAGGAAATATTACAAGAAAAAAAATACTGGTAGAAATAAATGTCTTTAACAGGGAGGATCTTCAATAGTTTATCCTTAAACATATCAGTTTATCATTTTGGCACTAATTTGATTTCTGTATCTATTTCAAGGCAAATTATGTCATTCATGCTTTAGCAGAAGTCTTTTTTGGCATTTTCTTTATTTTTTTCCTATTAAATATATCTTTACTCATCACAAAAGAGTTGAATGTTCTTTCTGCAACAGTCACTGTATGTTCTTCTACTTTTTTTTCCCCTTTCATAGAATAAGGATTCTTTCTTTTTTTTTAGTCTGTGAAATGCAGCAGATTTAGGAAATAGCAATAATGTCTTAGTACTCTCACAGTGTTTTGTGTACATCTAGTTTTCAAGAATGGAATGACAATCACTTAAAGCAACATTTAAAAACAAACAAGCNTAATCACTTAAAGCAACATTTAAAAACAAGCAAACAACAAAACCCAAACTAAATTTGAACTTTCAGAGTCAGGCAAATTAATTTTGGGTAGTTATCCTCAAATTAGAAGAATATACAAACAGAAAAATTATGTATATTAATCCCAAACTCATGCAAAAAAGATACTTCCGCATATAATATTTGACAAACTAAATTCCAGCCCATTCTCCCTCATACAGCAAATATTTTCTCTGTTGAAAGCAATAGGCCTCAGGAATTTTTGAGAAGGCTAACACACCAAGAACATGATCCCCTACATTATTACATATTAAGAAGTACTAAGGAATAGTTAGAGCAATCTTTAAAGTAGAAAAAATAATATGCGAGGCTGTGTTCCTCACTGAAAAAAAGAAGATGTATAGAAGACTATTACATTATACAGAAGAAATAAACTATGACTAGAATAATTCTCTTTAATGAAAATAAAGTCAGCATCTCAAGACTCACTTTGATGTTTGGGGAAGAGTTAATAACATCTAACTTTTGCTTAAGGACCTTAGAATAACATTCCTGTAGTACAAGTTTCTCCATAGGAGTCTACTGCTGCTGTCCTTCCTGTCTCTCCCTGTAGCCTCAGGTATCATCATCTATTAATGCAACCTCCGTTTCTATGTCTAATCAATGAATAAAAAACTGCCAGATACAGATCCTCATACGAAAACCAGATTTTGGTCTCTTAGAATAAGGATTCTTTCTACCTTTATCCTTTTCTTGCTAACCTATTCTTGATAACGTTTATCATCTAATGAAGGTGACAGCTTTTAGTCAAACCTAGCTTTTAGTCTCTGGAATGATTTTCAACAACATGGACAACATGATCATCTTGATTTTTGAACCCTTTACCTGAACCCTTTTGATTCTCATGTCAGAACTGTAAGTCTTGTAGATTCCTTCTTCATAAATTAACTAAATTGTGGCCTATCCACAAAACAGCTCCTTCTCAGCCTATCACTTTATTATTGCAAGTTTGACAAAGGTGTTGATACACCTTAGCAAACTAACAGCTTTAAAGGAGCAAAATCTTACTAGAAGCTGAAGAAAAAAAATGCCAGCATAAAAGATCATTTGTCTGAGCAGTGTTTCAATAAAAGAAAATAAATCAATCAAAGAGGTACTAATGCCAGATTTTATCTGCCTGTGGATGAACTCAGGTGAGTATGATATTTTGAAAGCAGATTGTCAGGGAGAAGAGCAAGAGGGAGAACACGCACACTCATGGAGACACAGTAGAGGCCAATAAGACTATGAAAAACTCAATTTTTGTGGTGGAATTCAATGAGGTTGAAATCAAACACAAGGAAGGCTAAGCAATTTCAAGGATCCTGGGAGACACCAAGTGAATTAGTACAGCACCAAGTACTCCAACAACAATCTGCAGCTAAATTCATATAACCTCTGTCAAAACCCACTTAAAATAATCCTTCTGAAAGCTTTAAATCAGACTGTCCAGACACAGATGTTGAAAGATTAGGAAGAACCAGTAAAGTCAACACAGTTTTCATCCTTTTTTTTAATCTGAAAATCTCAGCTTTTTCTTTTCTTAAATCTTCCAGAATATTTACAAATTAAGAAATTTTGAACTTGTATCTGCACACTTCCATAGTAAGAATTCAAAGTATCTTCATCACAAAAAAAACCTGCAGTGGAGTAAGGAATGAAAAAAAAAATTAAATCCCCGCTGTTATTGTGTGAAGAAATTTAAAATCCCAAAACTATCCAGAAAACCTTAAGAATATGAGGACAATATAAAGTTGCCTCAATAACAACTTCAATCCCATCAGCATTTTAGTTATTAAGTAAATTTGGCCTGGAGCTTTAACTATGAAACCAAATGCAAATTACTTTGCATGTAGACAGGCAGGGTGCACATTAACCTAGATGGTAAGACTCAGTTTATCTGTATATATATATAAAATTGAAATAAATTATATCTAAGATAACAAATGTGATCAAAATACTTCTTCAAGAGCTTTGAAGCAAAGTATTTACAGATAAGGAGTATTTCCCTCTTTTCAGAAAGAGTCATTGCGAGATTAAGAAGCCAAAAATGTTTGTGCCGCTTGTGATCCAATATTACACTGCACATTTTGAAAAACTCCTCAGTGCTCTTTCTTTATAGCAAATTAGCAGGTGAAGGGAAAACAAAGCCCCTACAAAAGTAAGAGTTTTGAGCTGGTTTGGTTTTCTGCCTCTTTAGGAAGCTTTGAATAGATCAAACACCCTCATGCTCTTACTGGTAACTTAGAGTCTTATACAAGCAGCTTTCTTCAGGCTACTCTTTGGCACAGGTGGTTTTCTTCTTTTATTAATAAAGCAAAAGAAAATACCAGAAGGAAACAAAACAAGTTCTTAGAGCATTCTAAGACAATGGAATCAATAATCTTTTTCAATAATCTTTTTTCAATAATCAAGGCAATAATCTTTTATCAGTAAGATAAACTCTTTGAAAAGTAAACTCTTATAAAAGTAAGTCAGAGATTCAGAAAACTTACCTTTTTCTTTAGACATGAAACACATTTATTTTATGTTTGCCATGACATGACTCTCTCACAGAAAAAATGTAGTATTTTCTTATTTGTTATTCTCTGTTATTAAATCAGAGTCTTTTTCCCCCTACTACCACCAATCACAGCCTCAGGCTTGTATGTTATACAGTTTTCATACATACACACACACACTCCCCTGAAAAAATTCCAAAGTAACATCAGATTTTCATATTCCCTTCATGACTGTTGATGTTAAAGAATTAATAGTGGGGCAAAACATTCTTCCACTTACAGTAGGGTTCTTTCAGCAGCAAAATTAGAAACAGACCTTATCTGTTAAAAAATTTAGCAGGAGGCTCTTGCTCATTATTTTAAAAATGAAGACTAGAATTTAAACTTGAGGTGTTTAGGACACTATCATCTTAATTCCACAATTCTGTCCTTGATAACAATTTAATTATATTGAAAGCAAAAGTGTTTCTTATTAAAGGAAGATTCCTTTTTAAAAAGTTAAATTTCCAGCACTGCTTTTAAAATGAAAGCAGAATTTGTGTTCACATTTTCTTGACAGTTTTACTGCACTCTGACTATACTCAGAAATTATTCCTTCCCAGCTTTCTGTTTTACGTGCCAACACCTTAGATCTATGGAGCTTCACTATGAAGTTAATAGAGCTTGGACTCCCTTTGCAGATTTTAAACGGTGTAAGCACGTGCTCTGTACCTGTACATTTTGGATAACCTGAGAATTACATTGAAGACCCCCAGATATGTCTAGCAAAGGTGAAGCAGGGGCACAGGAGTTCTGTTACATTCACATTAGACATGGGAATTCTAACCCTAACTGGATTCCATCACATTCTGGACTCTGGAATCCAACACACATTGAGAGCAGCTTGGAGGAGGTCCAGGGGACAGGTTGGAGTATAGTTGAAGGAATGAAAAATAAAAATTATGCCAAAACCTAAAGGGCTTAATATACAAAAGAGAGAGTTAAATTATGACATGGTCACAGACTATGAACTCTACTGGCTTCCTTAGATGGATAAGTTAGTAGAGGTTACTCTACCTTATCAGACAAAGATATAAACATGGAAAGGGGCAGGGACAGGACCAAAAAAACCCATAAAAGGTGAAAAAAAAAGCACTAAAGCAAGACACATTCACACTAAAGAGATAAGTGTGACAGTAAATATAAAGAATCCCTGAAATAACCTATTGAAATCAAGATAAATCACTTGAAATCATTCATCAGCATAGTGTGATTTTTCCTAAGAACAGGATCTACATTGATGCAGACTCTGGAATCAGAAATGGAAACATTTCCAGGAAAACACTGATGTCTGTTACATGCACTCTTCTACTCCTGAAATCAATTGCAATTAAGAAAAAAATTATGGTAATGATTTTCTGAAGTTGGTAAAATCTTTCTTCTATTGATCTTACTGTATTTAACATGAATAAAATAATAAGACTTTTACAGTGATGCAATGCCATTGCAATACTGACAGACACTTTCCATTGCAAATTTATTTATTAATTTTGGAATCAAATTACAAAAAGCCCATGTAATCCTGTTAAACAAGAAAAGTTTCCTGCTAGATTCTAAATGCTCCTTAACAATTAGAAGTAATATATATGTATACAATTTCTTTTTCTGTATAGTGAAATGACAAACAGACCGATATGAATTATGTAAAGAAAATAAGCTTTAAAATATGGGGAAATATCTTTAAGAGTTTCTTTCAAGTTCATTTTTTCAAATTAAAGCTTCTCAGACTTCTTCTAATGCCACATGAGAAACATCTTTCTGATCTTAAATGATGTTAACATTTCTCTCTGTTCAGTAAGTCTCAGTATCCTTTCAATACAATATGGAAGCATATGTTGGTAACTCTTCCTTTTAATGTATTAAATGACCCTGGTGTTATTTTTATCTAAAGAAAATAAAAATTACTTACATGTATTCTTTGTTTCTTAGCTTTGATCTCACATTTAAATTCATCTCAAATAGTGTCATCTTGCTTTTCTCAGACCACAGAGAGCATCGAGCCTTGCTGCAGCAGCAATTTGATTACAGGAAGAAAGGCTGCACATTTAATGAACTCCTTATTTGATCTGCCAATGCAAATGGATTTTGATGTTATTTCTAACACTGACTTCTAAATACTTTCACTATTAGTCTAAGCAAGGATGGAAAACAGAATGGGAAACCTAAATACCCAGGAACACCACCTTATCTACGTGTAGCAGTACAAAATTTTCAAGGCAAAGACTTCTATGCTAAATATGTTGATTAGCGTAGGACACATAAATATAATATTTTCTTTGGTGCAGCATAATTGACACAAAGTTAAATAAGTAACAACAGAGAAGTAAAATAAGAAAAGGTGAAAGAAATGCATTTTAGCCGTTCATAAAATTTATGAGGAGCTGAAATTAAGATGGTAAGAAAACTTACTCTGTATGGTAGAAAGTTCAGAGAAGAACAATCCAGAAACCACCGACAGACTGTGGACATACAAGGGCAAAACCAAATCAGACTTTGAAAGGGGGCAAATACCAGGAAAGGTCTAACTTCCAATCTACATCAGTATAAACCCACAGAATCTGTATGTTTGAAAAAAAAGTTAAAAGCTGAGAGTTGAGAAAACTTGTAAGGCAAAACTACAATTTTTTAATTTATGTATACTTCTAGACTCTGACACAAACGTGTTGGAGATATTAAAGTGTCACACGTGGGAACAATTCCAGAATAAGTGAATAACAGGGAAGGTCAGTATAGCCAGAAAGCCATCAGTTTTTTCTACTGTGATTTCCTGGTCAGGAGCTGATTATGGAAAACAATGAATGGCCCAAAATATCAACTTTTTAATTGCTCAATAATTTTCTCCATTGCATGGGAAACTTAGAGACTGTGTATTATATGACAGAACAATGAAAAATGCAGAGAAGTGCTGAAAGATAAATTTTGGGTTCATATAAAAATATTAAATGGTATTATATATTGGAACTTTGACACAAATGTTTCCAGACTTCCTACGTAGTTACTCATAGACAATTAAAACAAAGGCTTCTAAATTCTTCTTTTGTTCCAATCCTATGCCTCCCCAAGTTTTATATGCACAAAAACTAAACCTCTTTCTGCAAATGAAAATACAATTTTCTATAGTTAGATACTTTTTTAATTTCACTCTATCATAAGTGGAAGTAAAATCCTTTTGAAAGGAATCAGCAACTCCGCTATAAAGACTGATTAGGTTGGGTTTCTAAAAAGCAGAGACTTCATACTTTAGCAACATAATTCTTGCAGAATATAGTGTTATATATAATAATATATAATGCATATATTAACATATACTCTGTTGTATACAATATGTATACTAACATATAATATATAATAAATATAATGTAGTGTTGATGACTGAAATGTGTATGCTACTGTCTTGAAAACTTAAGCAGTCATACTTTATATTCATTAGAAATTACACATATATTGTGTGTAATTGTATTGCCTTGCACATAAATTAAGCATCTATTTTCTCCTGCCTAATTAGCCTCATTTAGTAAAAAAAAGCCAGTAAAAGCATACTTTCAGAAAAAGTATGTCACCAACTTAATTCTGTTCAGGTATTTTATCTCCAGTTGATTGGAAGCTGTTCACTGCTGTAACTTTTTTCCAAATTAAATACGGAATTATCTTTCCTAGAAGCTCATCGTTTTGTTTCGCTTCTACACCCTTCTGAAAGAAACTTTAATTACTTAGCTGATAGCATATCTGTCATTAATCTTGTTAAAAAAACAATAAGAGCTCCTTAGGGTAGGGAAATCGTTCTCTTTATTCTGTCATTTCATGTAATCAGCTATGAGTAGACCAATAAAGAAGCACAAATAACCTTTCTGATTCCTTTTGTTGTTACTGTTGTAAATAGCATCACTAACCAACAAAAAGGAAAATACATCGAAGTCTTCCATGCATAACATTGGCAATTTCGGAGAATATATTTTCCTGATTCGTTTTTCCTTTTGTTCTCTTGATAAAGAAAAAGGTTTCTGCAAATTATGCTCTCGTAAATATACGCTCATGCTTCTCGAAAACTCAGAGGCTGCTCTGAGTTTTTCCTTTATGTTAGATTAAAAGATGTTTTTCAAAGAAGAAATAGATGAACATTACACAGTTAGATCAATTTGTAAGAAACTTTTCTCTAAGGAGAAGCAATATCCTGTTTCGACTGGGATAAAAAATGTGTGTCATTGTTTAAAGAGAATAATCATCACATTTTTTGCCTGACTATATAGAATTAGGAGAAATAAATGACCACGGAATTAAGAATGCTTTTCAGTTAAATGATAAAGTCATGCAAGAAACAAAAACTAATGCTTCTGCACTATTGTAAAGTAACATTGAATTGTCATGGGATTGGTGTTAGGAGAACAGTTTAATATTGTAAGCATCTGAATAATTACTCAGGATAAATATTGATGTTCTATTCTGATGTAAAAGGTTTAGTGATTTCTGTAGCTAAATGCCATTACAAGAAAGTCCAGTTACAAATAAAGAATCTGGATGCATAGCAAAGGCTGATAAAATTAACCTTTGAATCCATGCAATACTAATTAGGAAAAAACATTAGAAGTTTCTCACAGAGATTAGAAATTGCAAAACAAGGGTTCTGATCTCATCATGGACTTTAAGTTGTCTTTTATTTTATAGCAGCTGGAATTTATCACTCTCTAGCTACTAGATCCAAAGAAATGACAAAATTTGCTAAGTGATAATCTTGACCATTAAGATGACTGAGGTCTCTAAACAAAATTATAATAGCAAAAGTATTCACAGCATGGATCTTTTGTCTTTTCTTCCAAAATACTGTTTACTGAACTTAATAAAAGCATTGTGAAAGGGTTGGCTTTTTTTATTTTAATGGTGCACATTACTTTTAGAAACAAAGATTAAAGTGCTTTACAGTAAGTGAGTATCTTTTCAAATGCATTCCTGAGCTCTGCTCTGTACTTTCAGATAGGAATGACTGATGATTCATTCTGATATTCCTTGCATTCTACACAGCAACAGATGGCTTCAAAATGCTGGGAAAATTCCTGCAAACATTTCAAGTCCTGTGCCTTCAACCAACCAGTTAGCACAATATTGGCATTTTATGCTGTTTAGAATGTTAGGTAGGCTCCTGAATGAAAGCACTAAAATGAAATTCAGGTTAAAAGATCCCTAGGACTCTGAAATGTATGTCACCTGAGAGAAGGAAACAGAAACCTATCACATAAGTATCCTTAGATGGCCTGCAACAGTATCAATACTTATTTTCACTTCTCTCAGTGATGTCACAAAGTAAACGTGTTCATTTGGTCATCTCTAGGAACAGAGAGCTAGGGATTTTCACCTTCACAAAGCTTCCCATTTTTCTTGTGAAAGGTCAGGCAGATTGTCACAACTGAGTCTGCTACTTCAGAAGCAAGTAAAACTCATACACAGGAAAAAATTTCTGTAGAGGAAGCCCTATACATTCATATTACCTTAAATACAGCTATTACTCAAATCTCACAAGCCTTCTGCCCGAGTTCTCAGTAATCACAGTGGTAACAACATTTCTCCCCACTTGCAAAGAGCAAAGCACAGCATTGCTCTATGATTTTGCTATTTCCATTCTGACATACGTTCACTTCAATTTGTATTCAATAAAATCCTGCACTTGAAGTATGAGTACTTCTATGAAAAGAAGCAATGAGGTGGAAAACTGTCTTTTGAACTTCTTCTTTCACTGTTAAGAAAGTCATGGTATTTTTCAAACAACCAGGAACTGTTACAATCTCTGAAGGCACGTGCCCTGGAATGAATTTAATTTAATCCTTTCAAAATAACTTGAGTGGAAAACACAGCTCAGAAAGAGATAGGGTACTGTGAATTTCATTTACAAAGAAATAAAATTATTTACTGTACAACTGTAATCTCTCCTCATACTCTGCTGTGATGTTATGATTTTATATACTGCCATTTTCTCTCTTTGTAGTGAACACAATTTTTGAGTTGTCAAAAATTATCTAGATTAACTTGAAATACATATAAACCCTTGACAAATATTCTGCATGCTGTGAAATAAGCTCAAGTTTTGAGTTTGCCTGGCTTCTTTAGAGAGGGAAATGTTCATCTTATCGTGAAGTAAACACAGAAAGATTCCAGAATAATGGAAAACAGCAACTGATACAGACTTCTTGAATTACACTTAATGCAATGAAAGATGAACAATTACCTGCTCCCAAAAGTTTACTTCACTAGCAGTTTAGTTCCCATCAAAGATTACTTCAAACTTTATTACTCTACTCCAAAACAAATCAGAAATTTGCTTCTTAGCTAAAGGTTACAAGGCAGAGCAGCCCAGTGAGATTCATGTGCAGCTCTATGCAATAGGAGGAGAACTGAGGTCCACTGAATACATAGACACCTTTCCAGAATGTCCACCTATTTTTAAATTACATTGTGTTCAAAACCTTGCTCACCACTTAAGAAAATCAAAGTGTTTTTACTAAACAAACTATATTATGAAATCCACCTTTATGATTCCTTCCTTAAAAAGCAAACACACAAAAGACTATTTGTCCCCACTGGAAGCCCCCTACAAGCAACTGGTTGATGTCCCTTTCTGAATTGAAAAATGGAAAATGGAGAAGACAAAAATGAGGAAAGCTATTTCTGAAAATAATAAAACAGTCTTAGTTGTAAGCTTTAAACATACCCCAAAAGCCACATATTGTGGCTGAAGCAGTTGTCTACTTCCTTAATAGCTCTGAAAGATTACAAATTTTTCAGTGTTAGAAAGATGAGTGGTATTAGAATCTAAATCAGTGCAATTCAGTGCACCTCTGTAAACAAGCTCCTTATTGCACAGGTATCCCCCAGGCATCACGTGACCAATGGAAAACATCCTACAGCAACATACTCTGGTAAAACAAACAAACAACAACAACAAACCACACAAGGACAAACCCACAGAAAACAAAGCCCCACAAACACGCACCACCAAATACTGGTGGTCCATGCTAGATCTGCATTACATACACCTTCAACTAAATAAAGAGTCTGTGTCAAAAACGTAGCATTGTATCTCTTACAGGCATATAGAAGAACAATGTTAAGATTTTTTTATATATACACAAATAAAAACCATACTAGGGAGTTGCCATTTGTTTCGAAAGACAATGCTAACGCTGAAAAGAAGACAAGCAAGGACACAGGTGTGCCTTCTGACTTACTGCTTGTCACTTCAGATGACTCATGCAATGACTTAGGAGCCAAATAAAAGCAAAAAGAAAAAAAAGGAATTAATAATAGATGCTATAGCTGGGAAGAGACAAGGATTTGTTTGGGGGTTTTTCCACTGTTGTCCTCTCTTTATTCTGGTAAATGGGATTGCACAGCCCAACAAGGCACAAATATGAGATTAGTTCAAACCAATCTGAAAAGATTAATCCTTTGTTAAGTTCATGTGCAAACCTTTCAAGACAAAAATCTGATAATGTCGGGTAAGTCCATCCTTACATTAGTTCAGTGATTAAAATTTGCCATGGATTCACACTTTCTTCTGCACCTATGTCAGAAAAACCAAAAAGTAAACATTAATAGAGTTCCAAGCCACCAGTCTACCCACATATCAATGGAAATGGATTTCAGCATAAGAGTATTTGATAACCCATCTAACAAAGATTTGGAAACCTCCAAATCCCAGAAGCTTGGAGAAAAATGAAATGTTGACATTGAAAGCTTCTGTAAAAACATCAAATGCACTGCAGAGATCCCCACAGAGCAATCCTATACCCACAAATAACATATGATGGAGAAATACAGGGATTTGTCCGCCACAAAAGCAGACATGAGAGAATTATTGTCTCATATAAATTCAGTAATAAGGCCTCCTTAAAGGATAGAAAGAGTAAGGAATTTCCTTTTGAGTAACTGAATACAGTATAGCTTAAAATGTACATTCAGATATTGAATAACGGATGATTAAAACCAAGGACCTGGAAATACAATTATAAAAAAATATTATGCAGGGTCACAGGCTTCCAGCTTTAATCATAACTTGGAACAAATTTCACCATGAATAGCTCCAATTGCACTACTTACAGGAATTACTGCAGATGACAGGGCATCACTAGAAGCATCAGGACAAAACATTTCCAATCTTAACATTTACAACACCCATATTTACCTAAATTTCCATTTGAAATGCAGCTACTCATCTACTGCAGATGGTCTTTTCCTGAGTTTAAAATGAGAAAGAATTAAAGAATTATCACCATTCATGCTTTAATTTTCCCATGAACTTCAGAACATAGAATTAGGCCTTTTCATAAGCCTGAATGTATCCTAAAAGGATGGAAAAAAATTGCAGGCACTGTCAAGACATGGAGGTAATGAGTCCAGTGAAGATCACAGTCAGTGTCACATAGTTCAATCCCTGAGGAAAACAGTAAGCATAACAGTTTT
Organism: Machaerirhynchus nigripectus; assembly: GCA_013397975.1. Taxonomy (NCBI): domain Eukaryota; kingdom Metazoa; phylum Chordata; class Aves; order Passeriformes; family Dicruridae; genus Machaerirhynchus; species Machaerirhynchus nigripectus. The sequence goes on along the minus strand of VZRQ01005771.1, from coordinate 64,873 downwards.
CAAAAAGAACGTATGGAATCAATGATTCTTTCAAATTTATAGAGAAATATTTTAACACAGTACAGAGTCAACACAAGTACATTAATAGCCAGAGGAAAGTTTTACAAGGAATACTAATTCTTTACTTGGCAGAAGAAAAGTGGTTCCACTATATAATAAAATAAAGGTAAATTAAATTTTAATTCAGCAGAAACATAAAATCTTTAAAAAATTATTTGCAACGATGTACTAGAATTTCTCAGAGGAGTACAGAAAAAGACATTTTCATCATATACAAAGACAGCTACCCAAGAAGAGGATGGTCTAAAGTAATTTGAAGAAGGGCCCCTACTAATTTGAGGAAACTATAGGGTAGACTCAGAATGGAAAACGTTGCAAGTAGTCAGCTGTGGTAAATTATATCAGAAAGAACAAGAAATAAAATGTATGCACAAAAGGCAGGATGTGGAAGTATTTTTCAGCTTCTGCGTTACCCTGAGAATGTCTTAATTCAATCCTGGGACACGTTTTAGGATGATATACCACCATCCACTTCACTGGTTTCAAAGGAAAGTTAAGCTAATGGTACAAAGTGGTAGGAAGTAGAAGCTCTCCCTAGCCAGTTTTCTGACCTGAATAATCAGTCTCAGACACCTGCAGCCAGAACACAAGTAGACCGAGACATTCAGGAAAAACTTACTTCACTGTGAAACATTCATGAAGTGTCATCATAGCTCAAACATTGCATGGAACAAAGAAAATAAAGAGATACATTTATTAAGGAATAAATAACGAATACGAGGAGGAACTAACAAAGGTTACCCTCTGAGCCAGAGGCCACCAGCAATACAGTGCCGTAAACAACAGATTAATTTCTCCTGAAATCCCTTGAAGACAAAGTTTCGTGAAAACATATCTGTGCTTGAATTCAAGCAGCTACTTTTCTGCCTTTAAGAAATATGTCCAACCATATCAGTCATTACTGGAAGTTTTCCACATTAAGCATTGTGAAACACTTTAGCATCAATGTAGGCCTGTTCTCCTAGAAATTAAGCTTCCCCAAAAAGAGGAACTCCACCATACACCAGAAAATCATCTCTGGTCCATATTAGTAGTTTGAAAGTTTCGCATTCAGATGTTTTGGTTTTTTTTTTTAAATAACTAAGAAAGAGAAAGAATGTTGCTCTCCAGCTAGGGAAGCTGTCATATGCATTTCACTACCTCTAGCTCAAGTGGTTTTTCTCATTGTCAGAGATTCTATACAGTTAAGTAACAATAGAAGTATGAAAACAATCATAAATATATTTATAATCTCCTTTTAAGGTGTTCCCAGTATCTTCCTACAATAAAGGTAGAAGAGAAGGAAGAAAATCCATGTAAGTTACAACCTGAGGATCCACTCCTAAGTTCACTCATAAGTGAGAACTATTTACTTTATTCATCAGATGCTACCGATTAGAAATCAAATTCTAAATGTCAGTTAAGTATCCTTTTATAAACTTGCATTCAGTGAGGAAGACATCAGAAGCAACCAAAGTAATTCACCATTTACGTAGGGTTCTCAGGAAATAAAAATAGTGCTGCTTACAAAATGAAGGTTTTATTGTTTTTTTTCTCCTGATATTTGTTATGTCTCTTTGGAGTTTTTACAGCTGAAAGTATGTAACAACACAAAATAATAGAAGGATATTCCATGGTACATGTCACAGCAGTTTTACATGTATTTTATTCTTGTGTAACTATTTTCTCCTGAATTTTGGGAAAAAAGCAAGACCAGAGCATTCAATTTTGCTATTACCTTGACTCATTTTATTTCATCTGATTACAAGCTTCATTTTACATAAAATGCATCAAAATATTTCCAGAAGCTTTTATTCTGAAGGAATACAAAATATAGCAAGAACTCACAGTACAGAATATTCAGGATTTATGTTGTCTTTTACCAGTGTAAACCTTCAAACAACATCCCATTTAGAAATTAGGTTGCCTTCCTCTGAACAAGCCAATTGCAATATGATTTTGAGTTCTGATCTCGTATCTGTTCAATAATTATGAGACCAGAAAAAAGCATTTGGTATTTTTTTTTGGTACCAGTTTTATTGGGTTTTATTTCCTTGAGCTGATTATTTAACATTTGCTTTCATCAAAGGCGAGTAGCATTTTGTGGAAAAATTGTATCTGAAACATAATTTCAAATCTGCTGACCATCAATGTTGATGATGTTGCACAAAGCAAATTATCACAAGCAATACCTTAACATAGTGATATTTCTTGCAGTTTTAAGCTTTCTAAGAACTTTAACAGCTCAGTATAGAAAAACCTTCAGCAATGCTTATTACACTTACAGCATCTACACTAATCAGATTTTGAATGCAAATTAGGAGGAATTAGGATAAAAAATTAATCTCTGCAGCACCAACACTTTTAAAGGGCCTTCTAACAATGGAAATCTTTGTTAAGATGTGAAGGGGGAAAAATTACTAACACTTTTCATTATAAAATAATGGCAATAATACATAATTATAATTTATTGACAGATAGATGTTAATGATTATCCTGATTACTTTACTTGCACATTCTGATTCCTTGATCTGTCTTCCCAATATTTATATTTTTAGGTTGCATGGTCCATAAATTGAGATGACACATTCAAAAAACTCTGGCTCATTTATTCAAAAATATTCATTCCTATTCAGGTGTTGGTCAAATGGCTTCATTTGCAGAATAGATTCTTTTTGTTGTACAACTTGCCATTGTCCACCAAGACAAAACCTCATTAAGGACTGAAAATTTCCAGAAATCAGTGAAATTAGAAAAGTTTTGGGTTCTAGTTAGAACAGCAGCACTGTATTTTTTTAAAAAAAGGATAAGTAATACTTGTGAAGTTTATTCTCCAACTTTAACAATTGTTCTCAGTTCCCTTCTATAGCACTTTAAAAATTTGGTTTAAATGCCCAAAATTAAAGAAAAAATAAAAGTTATTTGAATGAGATAGCTCTAATACAGATGCCAGAAAATGCAGTGTTTGGAAATCTTTGTATAAGTAATAGCGAGATGTAAACTTGAGAAAACTCTTCACCAATAATCACTGCATCAAGATTTCTGTGGTCTTTCAGCATGAACAAATCCTGCTTAGCTTAACTACAAAACCCTGTAAGGACACTAACTGGCAAGCTGCTAATGATGCACATTTAGAATTTTCTCCTTTCATGAAGAATGTGCTGAAATAGAAACGCAAATTAAAAATAAGTACACGCATATGTCCATTACTAACGTGTGAACCTGCATACCTATATTTCACAATTGCCTTGGAATATGTTGGAGAAAAACTAATTTTTTAAGCCACTGGAGCTGGATAATGTCTTTTCATATCTGTTTTGCCCCATTGCTTTTAATTTGAGTCAAAAAATAAATCGCAGTCTTATGTTAAAATTTATCACAAATAAAACACAGTGCAATTAAACAGCTAACCTTCGGTGTACTAACCAAAAGTCGTAAAATGTAGGAAAATAATTAGATGGTGTTTCTGGCTGTAGATGAGGGAAGGAGGTAAGAGTAGGATCATTACCTGCAACTCGAATAGTATCAGTTTGATTCTGAAAGAATTTTTGCTGAAAATCCAGAAAATCTTACTTTTTCCCCCTCACTTGTTTTAGAGGCTTTGTTTTGGAACCACCTAGACAACAACAAATACTGTAACAAAGGTCGACTGGCTTTTCCACTACATGAACAATAAACAGGGCTGGTGTGTTTACTTCTCCTGCCTGGCGTGGCTCTAGGCTGTGCTCAGGATGCACACCTGGAGAGCCAAGCCATGGATACACAGCCTCTTCTACGCCCACCTTCCCTCTCAGTGCAGCAGTAGGTGCCAGCAGCTCCAAGTGGGAAAATACGAGTACTGTTTCCTGGAATAAAAGACTTTGCATCTAACGATCTACTGGCATAGCTTACATTCACAACATACCATATAAAATATAGCTATTTTCATAGATGGACAGTAACTCCACTTTTAGAAGACTGAATTACAGGGCTATACTTTAGAAATAGAGCAAGTACTCTGCAATTCAGGATGCATAGTGAGGAATTAGATTGTTCCTTCCAACAGAGTAATGAGGAGAAAGGCAATACACGTGAGAAAATGGCTCAAGAATGTGAACAACACTTGTGACTTCCAATTTCTTCCCCCTTGATTTTTGTATCTTTGTAACACATTTATAAAACATCAATAAACATCAAAAGGTTGATCAACACTGGAATTATTGTTTAGGTCTCCAGATATCACTTGTACAGAATTAACCATATAGTGAGACGTGCATGAACAATTTGGTAGGAAGTATCATACAGCATAGGCTCTTCAAATTCATTTTGCTTGATTCAAATGGGAAATCTATTGCAAGTTAGAATCTTCCAAATTGGAATGTTACTTAAAATTTCTTAATGCAACCAAGGTGTTTGGAAAACTTTGAAGTTGGTAGCAGAGTAGCCAGTCATTAAACTTCCAAAAAATTACTGATGGCAGATTAAACCTAAGGAACCCCCTAGAGAAGTGTAAATACTTATGCTATTTAAATCATAACCACAATCAGACCATCTTTTAGTTTGCCACAACTATTATGAAAACAGTAACACTGGCCAGATATTTCAGTATGAAGGACTTTGGGCTAACAGCTACTGCTGAACAGCAGTTTAAATTGAGTTCTCAGCAGCTGAAAACTACAAGAGGCAACTCTTGAGCTGACTTCATCCCCATCCTGCCAGAAGGGAAATGAAAGCATTTTTGGAGAAAAAATATTGAAAGAAAAGTATCTGAGGAAAAGGAGCATAGGGGAAAACCTGAGCTGTTAATTTTAGAAGATTATTCCAAAACTAATTTCCATCCTTCAGATTCAGCAAAAAACCGACAGCAACACTATTTGCCTATTCTAGCAATTTGTGTTTCTAATTTGTATCATGCACTTCTAATATATATTTCTGCAGTGTCTCTCTGGGAATATCAGTAGAACTATTTTAATATCTTACTAAGACCAGGATAAACCAGGGAAATCTTTTCCATTTTCTACCTTTTAAAAATGGAATTAAATCATTGTTTACAGCATTCAAATATTGATCCTTGCCATATACAAGAAACTAACACTGCTTCTCAGATCCTGCCGCTGCTTACGAGGTGGCCAAAAGTTCTGCAGCAACACTAATTGCAGGTAAATGACAGCATTTTAATGCCAGGCACAGTAACTTGGAACAATTTCCTCTTGTTTAACCCTCATTATTAATGCACAAAAAAACATTTTTCTGTTCTTAAGAATGACTGCCCTATTACTTTAGGAATATTTGAGAAGGTATTAAAATTAGATTTACTGATAAGCAGTAACACTCTGAAAATTCCCATTGGAAAAACAGGTACTACACATTCACACTACACTGGTATTCCATGGCCTGTCCCATTCTGATGCTGTTTTTGAAAGTCTCAACAGTTTTGAAAACCTTCCCATGGATAATTTTAAGTTGATTGAATAAAACTAGTTGAGCCCCCCAAACCTGCTCTGTAATAGCTATTGTTTGGTGAAATGTAGGATCTTCATTTCCTTTCCCAGACTCAATAATTTTCCCCCTCTCTGCTCCTTTTAATTTAAAAAATAAATTGTTTCCACTGACATGTTCAAAGCCTTAAGGAAAAACATTTACAATTTCAGTATAGCATAAAAGCTTTTAGAGACGAAATCTAATCTTTAGGCTTTATGGTGTCTTTTTAATACACTTAATGATAACTGTTATGATCATTATTATCCAACCATATTAAAAAAACTAAACAGGAATACCTCCCAAGCACTGCTTCACTTCAGTTCCAATATTACAGACAAATGTGGGGTTTTTTAATTTCCTTTCATATGAATTATTTTTGATAAGAATTCTTTTGAAAGACATACAGAAGTATGGAAATAGCTAACAGATTTAATAGAAAAATGAATCTCACATCATTTTGCATTATATGGATACAAGTTCTGTTCCTTTTTTGGGTCTTTGCTGTTGACTACCTTTCAAAATAAAGTTTTTACAAGTTATTAATACCTTTATAATTAGAAAACAACCTTTACATTCCTGATGGAAATCTTAAAAATATCATAGTTGCTGACTGAAATTTCTGAAGAAGGAATAATTAGTATCCTCTCCTCAATGAGATTTTTCATAAGCAACAGCCCAGACTTCTTTTTAGTGGTACTCAGAATAACTATCACGCAGGTTTTAGAACCTCAAAGTATGTCACATCAATTTCCATTATTGCATTGCACACTCAGAACTTGAAATTAATCTTTTACTTCAGCTAGACCAACATCCTTAGTGCCATGAATTATATTCCACTGGGAACACAGAGGGAATTCATTGCCAACAATTGTGCCCAAGTTACCATTACTAAAGGTAGTGGATTTCAACAGTGCTTTGGCAGGGGCCACAGCAGCAGCTGTACATACCAGAAGTCTCTGTCAGTTCGAAGTTTGCAATTTACTTTGCTTAGAGACACCTCTCTGCAGAAAATTATCAACATAAAACAAAAATACCTACTTAAAAACTATATGACTGAAATTAATATCTAGATCTCAGCACAGCTGCAGATCAGTATCAGTCTTAAAGCTTTTCAGACATACTCAGACTGTCTCTTATGACACTTTGGAGCATTCCAACCCAGCAACAGCAAAAGCAACCAGAGCTTTGCTTGCTGGTGGCTGCAGTGGCAAAGACAGCTGGAGAAGCAACACTGAGCAGCAGCTTTAAAAAAAACACCCTAGGTACAAAAGAACTGCCCTGAATTAGTGGAAGCAGCAGCTGCCTTTTGATATATTGCTCTTTTCCATTTCTTTGTCTTTCAAATATTGTCAGAACAGACATTTTCCCAAAAAACAGCAGTGGCATTTGACATTTAGGGATGATAAACTCAAGACCAGCCTAAAAGAACAGCAAGGCATACTTATTCAGCATAAGGTTACAGCAGAGAATGTGAAAGGAGGGAAAAAAATAAAGACTCATATATAAACCAGGCAAAGGAAGACAAGGAAAAAAGAAAAACAACATAAGCACATAGCCACACTGAGGAAATTTTTGTTGCCTTGTGTAAAAGGAGCAAAAACAAGTAAGACCAAAATATTGTTGTGCTGAGGGTGTGCTAACTTTTTTTCTGGTATAAAAAATACTGGAATTTGTGATGCTATTCTTTTTTATTTCTCTGATCACAGACTTAAGTAGAATTAGATCACCTTGCACCAGATGTAAAATTAAAGCTTACAGCAGTTAAATTCAGATTTTCCATCCCTGTTATTTCTGCAGAACACTTCAAAAGAAAAATGCTATAGAGATACACATAATGCATGCTGAAAATCTACACGACATTGCACAGTACGTTCATTGTAATACCTAAAATGTGCATACATGTAGTAGCGAAGCCAAGTCAGTGCCATGCTAATGGCTCTAAAACTATTGCATTAAAAAGCAGAAAACCAGGAAATAGTGACATGTTTAATGTAAAATGAAAGTGTATTGAATACAGAATATTTGCACAATACAACTTTCAAATAAAAATTATCCGTATTACATATGACTAATGATTTTTTAAAAATACTTACCTGATTGTATCTAAAATGCCTCTGCAATTTGCATTCACCCTGTCATCATGTTTGATTTTATTTTTTCACTCACACAAATAAATCTTGTATGTTTTAGACTATACCCTATAATCTAATTTTAAAGTGACACTGTATTTTGGAGACACTTTAACAGCCACTGCTCTCTAAGAAATGGGATAATATGGCAAAGCTTACAAAAAAGTGCATTATTTCACTGTAAAAATTATCCTTGTGATGTTATTCCACTCAGTTTAACAAAACCCACATAATTTTGACTTTGTTTCCCCTTAGAGAATTTCCCCCAGTAATACCCACAAACCCTTGAGCATTTCCTAGCACCTCTCTGCCTAATTCGAGCCCTTCCATTCTTCCTAAACATTTCTTCATTCTTCTCTACAATGACATCTTTCTTAGATGATTCTTAGAGTCTTATCTTTGAGTCAGATTCACAGCATCTGCATGAATGACTGAAATCAGGGAGATTCACCCTGGCAGTGGATTTGGCAAGGTGGTTAGAAAATAAAGACTCTTCTTAAGAATATAGCCTTATATCAATGAACATTAATTGTATATTCAGCTGCACCATGAAAAGGACTGTGCAACTGTGAAGGCAGCTCTGCTTGGAGTTAAAGGTGGGAATAGGAGGTCCCTTTCAACTTAATTTTTTCTAGAATATTATTTGTGGAAGGCTTTTACTCCTTCTTTTCATTTCATATTGTCTCCTACATGGCTCAGAAAAAGCTCTTCTCAGAACTAATATGATGCAAAAGGAAGAAGATGGCAGCTGAGATCTTGGGAGCACTGTGGGAGAAGCTCTGCTCCATTACATTTCTGCCAGCACAAATGGTCAAGAACAACCCTTTCTCAGCACTGCTCAGTTTCACACAAAGGGGACGGTCAGTCACATTTTTAGTTCCTTCAAGCTGATTCTAAGTGAAAACAAAATCCATTAATCTAGAAAAACATATTTTCTAAAACTCGAGACAACAACTTTTAAGATTCAATATACCAGTTTATGATCTGAAAATTGTAGTGATTTCTGTAATACCATAGAGACAAAACACAATCCTTTTTACAGCCTAAAATGTGCTCGACACATGTACTAAGTAAACACTTCTTTGCCATTTACATAATATTGGAAAAATTCAGGATTTTTAAGCAGGCTGTTGACATTGCAGCGATTTTAGAAGTTCCAATGCACTTTGAACAGCTTAAGTAAGCACTGAATTATCTTCATAAATATTAGACAATAGACTACAATAATAATCTTGTTATGAATCTCCAGCTTTATTTGTCCTGTTGGAATGGTTCATTCTACAATACATTGCTGGCACTTTGCTCTAATAGCCAGAGACTCTTAGAATTCCTGATTATATTACTACACTCAAAAGCCTCATTATTTCAAAATGTTTTATCATCAGCTGATCGCTTTTAGATTACTTTGGGGACAATTCCATAAGCCTGTTCTTACAAGATTAGCAACACACTCCTTAAATATATTTTGTTTACTTAACTCGACAGACTCCTAAAATCTAGAAATTTTGGAGACGGTAGATAAAAGCTTCCTCATCGGAAAGAAATAGGTAAATTTCTTGTTTTCATTCATAAAGTATCTTCCCAAATATAAAGGTTTATTTGCCTTTTCATTCTTAATGTGCTACTTAACTCGGGTTTGAACGACGTACAAACAAAGAACAGAGAACATTACAGCTATATCACTCCATGCTGTGTTCTAATTAGACTTTAGCAAGTAAATAGAAAAGGACTGAGTCAATATTTGAATGAAGGATTTCCAATGAAGAAGAGCATCTGCAGTGACAGTTCTGTCATGTTTTACATGCAAATCTGCCTTCTGAGCCACTGTCAACAATCTGACCTTGTGTTAACAGTGCAGGAATGTTTCTGTACTCTTTAGTTATTGGTAATTCAGTAGCCTTATCTTCTCAGTCAACAGCTGGGAGACAGAGCACTGGGCTGAATTTACAAGCTCTTCTTCCTTCACTGCAGTTTCTTGCAGCAGCAGAATTGCATGTGTAGATCCTATCCATTAAAATGCTGCTGTGGCCTGGGACTCAGGAAAGAAATCAGTGCTTGTCCCTGGCCCAGGAAGCACAGCTGGTGAGCTGAGCCTGAGCACTAGATCCTCCTTCAATTGTACTGATAATTGCCTGTCTCTTTCTCGTCCCTGTCTTCTCACAGCTTAAGGAGCACAACAGTTGCCTAACGCAGACCCCCAAGGCTTCTACAGCCCCACTCCTCCTCAGGACACTTCACAGTAATCCACTGCCTTTCCTAGAGTGGAATCCAGCCTGTCCTTGACCCACTTATCCTACACCCTCTGCTCCTTCAGACCAGCCAACACCTTCTCTATACAGCCAAGTCTCTCTGTATCTGCCTAGAGCTCAAGACAGGAAGGTCATGGCTTCCTGTAGTATCCTCAGCTCGAGGAACTTCCAAAGCTATTTATCTGGGTTGAGTTCACATGACTTTTACTGAGCAGACTCCTACAGTTATGACTAAAAAGCCACTGTTCCTGTTAAAAGCAGCAAGACATGGAACCTGTCCACATGTCCACATTCTTTCAAGGTGTACTAAACACTCTTGACTTACTTCTCTCTCTATTTTCAATCCACTGCTGGGAAAATGTCAAAGCAACCATTCTCTATCATTCATGGGGTGATAAAACAACACAAAACATTTTCTGCTATTTTTTACAACCTCAGAGAAAAAAAAAAACCCTACACCTTTTCTTATACAACTGCCGTACCAGAGTTAAAATGATAGACCCACCTTGAAGCTTACTTAAGAACACAGAAATGTTTCAGAGACCTTTCCAATAGGAAAAGAAATTGCTGAAGTGCCACAGAGGAAGTTCTTTTTAAGACTTAGCACAATCATACTGCTCCTCTAACCCAGGAGAGTGAATAGATTATTCGTTGTTGCCTGGAGCATACTTGCAGTTCAGGGTTTCTTTCAGAAAATATGCAAGACATTCCAGCACTCTGATCATACACTGTGCTCTGAACCAAAGTGAAGAAACTAGGGATGATCAGCAGATTCACCTCAAAATGTTGTTGTCTTGAAATATTTCCAAACTGCAGTGCAACAGTAAGTGTTGAGTGGATGTGATGCTACTGTAAACTGGAGCAGATCATCATTATATATCAAAAGGAAATGCTGAGAATACTTAAATACACCAAACTTAAAATGCAATATTTATGGACTTCCTGCTCTTGGAGAACAGGATCATAACCTGAGATTCATTTTCATTGCAGCATTTTTATACTGAAAGATACAAATAAGTAATAACTCAAAAACAAATAAAACTTTTTGAAAGTAAACATAATTCTTACATATATGTTCCATTTGCACATGATTTTGACTAATTTTCCTTCTCTTCCGTTTTCCCTTCTCCTAATTTATATTCTTCAATTTCATATTTTAGTACTTCATGGACAAATTATTTCAATATATTATAAAGACGAATTGTTCCATAAGCAACAGAACAAATGCTACTCTGTTTCCTGTAGCTTCATGTTTCATGGTTGACTTATTTGATGTCTAATAAGCACTCCAATGGAAGTTATTTCTGTGCCTGGGAATTCATAAAACCTCTCTGCTTTCTTGATCTTTCCTCTAGAAGGAAGTAAATTTGCACAGTATCCTGTACTACAGTGAGGGACTAGGGAGCCTTTGTCTATCTGGCTGCCAATATTCATGATCACGGTAGCAATGTATTTTGAGAGTAACACTTTTCCTTGTGTTTAAGTTGAAGGAAGTAGAGGGAGCACACTGACAGAAAACACACACAAACTTAACCAAATCCCTTAAGCTATGCTAAAGGAAAAAATATTTTATCAGAAAGGTGTTATTATTTCTAGCAATTTTTGTACAGCATTTCATTTTAAAGTGCAAGTCACATATTCAAACCTTTTCGTTAACACCCTCAGTTTTTGGAGGTTTTTTTGCAGTTGACAGCACAGATTTTTTCCAGTTTCATTTCATGTCAAAAATATCACAATCTGAATGATGAAATTACGCATTGTCTCTGGCTTCTTTTTGTATGATTCACTCTCCCTTAATAAATCTTGCACTGAAAACTGCTTTTTAAAGAGTAAATAATTTTTTTTTAATATTTGAAATCTGGTTAGTTTTACACTGGTTTCTCTCTCTCTTAGCCTGGTCCCTACAAAAATATCAAATCAACAGCCATTACAAGTAGGTTTGTAAGTTATAGGGAACATAACAGTTGCTGAATACAGAAATATCCAAGGGATATAAGAGATATTCCATACCATAGAACATCAAGGTCGGCATATAAAGAGGGAGGAGGAAGAAAGAAGGGGGCACATTCAGAGAAACAACATTTGTCTTCCCAAGTAACTGTCACACATGATGGAGCCCTGCTTTCCTGGGGATGGGTGAACACCTGCCTGCCCATGAAACATGGGGAATTAATTCCTTTCTTTGTTTGCTTGTGCATGTGGCTTTTGCTTTATCTATCAAACTGTCTGTACTTCAACCCATGACTTTATCCACTTTTACCCCTTCCAATTTGTTCCCCCATCCCACGGCACGGGAGTGAGGGAGCAGCTGTGTGGTACTCAGTCGCTGGCCGAGGTTAAAGCAACCCCAACTGATTCGGGTTTTCTTTCCTTTCCAGTACTGTAAATACAGAATACCAGAAAAAGGAAACCAATGTGATTTAAAATAAGACTATACTTTAGTACAAAAGTAATTTTCGCTAACAAAAGGCCAATTCTAATTAGCTCACCAAAAATCCTACTAAAATCTTCTGGATGCAGACAATGTGATAACCAAAGAACTGAACTGTGTTAAAAACTTTTCAATGTTTCTGGGTGAACATTATTACAATTCAACCAGCAACAAGAAAAAATAATTAGTTTTCACAGAATACTGACTTTCAAATCAAAGCTGCCGCTTGTAGTCATTGGAAAAAAAAAAGTGGACAAAACTACCTCCGTGTGATATGTTCAATTAATTCTAAAGATAAATTCTGTTACCCAAAGTAATTTATTCTAGAACTGTCTTAAATATATTTTGCTGAAGATTCAATATTTTTTTTTCTCTGTAATGAAGAGAGATTTTAGTGTGGTGCAGTAGTTCTTTTTGCCTGTTCCACTCTGTATCTGCCACGTATTCTGTGCTGTACAAGAAATGTACAGAACAAAAGATAAAATACTTCTCATAAAACACTATTAATGCAATAACTTTCAAATCATTCATGTAAAATTATTTGAAAAGCTGTGATGGAAAATTCACTAGACTTACTTGGTATCACTTTTCATGATGAAATCAGCTAGGCACACACTCCCATTTTCCTAAACAATTTCTGTAACAAGCATAAAAAGGAAGATCTTCCTAGAGAAGCAGACAAATACAAAATGCTCATTATCCTGGAATAAACTAAACTTGGCCTAACTGGCATCAATAAACTCTCAGAAGAGGACCTGTCATTAAAATATAAGAGCAGTTTCAAGTTCCTCTTTTGTGATACCAGGAAAGGTGCGACCGAAAATAACACTCTAGACCAATATTTGGTTCTTAACATCTATTTCCAGGCTGTGAGTCTTATAAACCATATCAACATTTGGTTCATTTAAGCTTGTCGAAACAGTTTTCAAATATTAACTGGCAAGATGGAAGGAAAAACATGGAGGACCATTTTCAAGGATGAATTGAAGGATTCCAAGGAGAATCCAAGGATTCAAGGACTCCAGAGAGCCACTGACTTCCATTTAAGGGAAGGTCTCAGGCAGGTGATATGACTAAATAATGGAGAAAAGCCAGAGGCTTTTTATAGGCAGCTCTCTGGTCTCATTTTTTTCAGGAGCTTGGTGAAGCAGACTCCAAACACTAAGAGATGAGGCAATTTGGTAAATTTTTCCCTTGAGACAAAGTTCAAAGTAATTAATTACAGGCGAAAAAAAATTCCTAGGAACAGAACAGAACTGGGAATCTTGAACCATGGTGAAGGACAAGCCCATGACAGAAAATATATTTTGCAGTGGCCTAGAAGACAATAAGGTTTGACAGATGAGACAAAGAGCCATAGACCCTGATGAGTAAATGTGTCTCTTTTCCCCTTATGCCCAATAAAGCAGCTAACCTGGGACCCAGAATGAGTTAGCATAGTGAGATCTGCACATACATGCTAGTAACAGACAGAGTTTATGCCTTGATGTACACTGTTGAAATGATGAAAGCAGGAAAACAAGTTCGATCATTCTGACGTGCTTCTACCCGGTGTCAGAATAACCTTGTAATACTGGGAGGCAGCAACAGCTTCCTGCTATACGTGCAGTGTCTGTTAAAAACAATGCCAGATTTTAGTGCTCTTGCTGGCAAGATTTTGAGGGGTGACATGTTCATTCCTCAGGCTAATCATCCAGCATGAAGCAGCAACTCACATGCTTCCTGAAACACACCTGTGTACAGGGGCAGGGAGGTGTACACCCACACCCACACCCCATTTGTAAAGAGGAATCTTCAAAGGGTGTCTAGGCAAGTCACAGTGGCCCAATTCCCTTTCTCCTGGCACTGCCAGCACAAACACACTGTGAAAGACTGGCATAAGGATCATCCTTACTTTTCTAAGTCTGCCTTTTTAAAAGCTGTAAAACTTTCATACAATTCAGAAGTAAATATGCTTTCTCTACTGATTTCATAGCATTTAGCCAAACAGTTAATTTCTTTCTTTGGGAGTTGTATTTATTTTACAAGATGAATCTGCCCCCTTTAAGTTTGCATTGACCCTTACTCTACACAAAGGCATAATTCCACATTTCTGACGTTACAGCTTTCATGGTAACCATTGCTATGATCCTGATAACAATTTTGAGCAACTAAAAAAGGGAAGAAACAAACACATTAAACAAGTTTAATCAGGACTCTTCAGCTGCAGGATCTCTTTACAGCCTCAAGGAAGAAAAGCTGTCCATCTTTCTCCACCCTGAATGTCACAGGAGCTGTAACAGTTATCAGCCTAATGTACTCTCAAAAAGAAAACCATGTATTTTTACTAAATCTATAGGAACAAGCTAGAAATTTACTCTGTGTGTACCATAATTCTCTGTGTATATGTCTCCTTTCTGAGAGCAGATGTTCTCCGAAATGACATAATCCTTCTCTGACTAGATGACACTTGTCTCACAGTTCAGATATTTCAGCATCTGAGCACTTAATGACAGAGATCAATCAGAGAAATAATAAAAGAATGCAAAACCTAAAGGGCACACCAATTGCACAACTCCTCAAAAAACCTGCAAGGCAAAAGAAATTCCCATCAATATTTTCACATAAAATGTGCAGTGTTCATGTCAGTAAATGGATCCTAGTGAGGCCCTTGCCAAATGATCTTTGCACACCTGTGCACTGCCAGGCTTCCTTTTTTACATTTAGACAGGACATAGTGCTTTCACATCTATGAATACACTGATCATCAAAGACTGAAAACTGGCTGAACTGCCAGGCTCAGAGGGTTGTGATCAGCAGCCCAAAGACTGACTGGAGGACAGTCACCAGTGGGGTTCCTCAGGATAAATACAGGGCCAACAGTGTTTAACATCATTCATTAACAACACGGAGGATTGGACAGAGTGCACCTTCAGCAAGTCTGCAGATAGCACACAACTGGGGGGAGCAGTTTATGTACCTGGCAGCCATGCTGCCACTCAGAGGGATGTGGACTGGCTGGGGAAAAGATCTGACAGGAACCAGCTGAAGTTCAACAACAAGAAATGCAAAGTCCTGCACACGGGACCAGTGTGGACTGGGGGATGACTGGTACCTGTCGTCTGAGGAGAGGCTGAGAACTGGGCTTGTTCTGCCTAAAGAATCAAAGACTCTAGGGGAGCTTCCCACTGTGTATAAATATCTGACATGGGGGAGCAAAGAAATAGTGCCACACTCTTTTCAGTGATAAAAAGTGACAGAAAGGAGGCAATAGACCTATGTTAAAATACAGGAAATTTAAATTTAAGAAACTGTTAGGGGAGGGTGGAGCAGGATGGTTTTGGGAGGGGTGGTTGGTTGTTGGTGGGTTTTTGCTTGGTTGTTTTGCTTTCCACTTGGGTTGGTTTTTTTCCTTAGCGTGAGGGTGGTCAAACACAGGCTCAACTTCAAAGTAGTTGAGAAGTCTCTATCCCTGGACATATTTAACATAAAACTATAGATGGCCCTGCACAACCTGATGCAGTTGACCCAAGTTTGAACAGAAGATGGCTGCAGTGAATGATCTCCAGAGGTGCCTTCCTTCCTCAGTGCTTCGGCAAAAGAGCAGCTACATAAAGCATCCTTCCATGAGAACAGCAGAACTAATCACATTTTACATTGAACAATTCCTTGAGCATTATCCATGGTGGAGGCTGCCGACATCACTGGTATAAAGAAAGCTGTTCTCTCCTCCACACTGCTCCCTGACCATACTTGTTTCTACCTTTACATTGTGCTAGCAATCACGAGGCCATGGAGAGTCTAACAGATGGGAAATTAAACAGGTAGGAAAAAAACATGGAACAAACTGAATTTTCAGCTGATGTAGCCAACTACATAATACACAATCTCAAGTGAAAAGTAAAAGACCATTATCACCTTAAACCCTCTCAGTATCACCCCAGACAAATTTACAAACTACACTCTCAAAAGCAGGAGGGAGTGCCAAAACCAATCCTAAAGGACTACTAGAGAAAAATCAAGTGTTGATAGAACAGAAGACATAAGAAGTTTCAGCTAAAAAGAAGACTGCAGTAAAAAAAACCATTTTCCATTTCTGATAAAAAAATATATGAGAAGGGACGTCTCTAAAGAAACCAAAGAATACTCAGAAGTAAAACATATAATAAAATATATATAAAAATTATCCATGTTTATAACACCCAGATTTATATTGTTTGTCCTGCTTAAAGCAAAACCTAAGGGGTTTGCCAGCTTTTACATAGTCTAAATATACATGTGTGTTTTAAGCTGCAGATATGACTTGTTTCTAGAGATGCGAGTAGCCATTTCCTAGATCAGTTCCAAGATCAGAACTTTAGAGAAAAGGAAATTTACTGCCTTGTCTGACACACTTTTACCTGGACTCTTAGCAGGTCCCATTCACAGTGCCTGTTAATGGCACTCCTAATTCCTGTGTGCCGACTGCTCCACACAAATTCACTCTGCACAAAGCCCGGCCTCTTTTCCTGCCAAAAAGTGCAATATGCAGCAGGCAGTGGAGGATAGCAAACAGATTCCCAGTTGGATGCCATATAATATAACCAAGGTCTTCATCCCAGAGCACAGACACTTAGCAAAGCAAAAGGCATAGAACCTTTGGTTTAGGAAATACTATTTCCCCTCAAACAAACATCTGCTGCAGCAGGCTGGCAAAAAGAGGGAAATCCTTATTTATATACTAGATATTCTGTAAAAGGATAAATGAAATATTTTCACTATCTCCTCTAAAATTCTATGAAAACTGTTAACCTCTGTGTATGAGAATTTAAAATTTCTTAGTTCAGAATACACCAGCCAACAACATAACTCAAAACAAAAGCCCATTAATTGCTGTGCTCCAGCATGATATTTCACCATTATTACCTTAGGTGAAATTGTGGGGGGGTTTCTAATTTGGGGTTTTTTGCTACCGTTTAAATTTATAAGTTCAATAGAGAAGTTTTTAAAAAAATTAATCAATACCACACTTCTAAAAAATGTTAGAGGCCACTGGTAAATTACATATATTCCATGTATTGCAAAACCAAGTTCACTTCTCATGGAGTGTAATGTTTATGTTTTGCATTTTGGGCACAGCAACTGACAGAGCATATTAAATTTGAAAGTTATGCAGACAGTATGCATTTTTAAGAATGTAATCAGTTTTGCTTTTGGAAATTTCTGTGCTTTCAGTTTATAACAGATCTAATCAAACCTTCTCTGCAAGTTTTTCCCTAAATATTACCATTGCTGTGAAATAGGATATGTAAGAGAATGAAGCACTGCTTTGGGCATTTAAAAAGATAATTTTTTCTGTGATTTTTATTTCCCAGGGGGTTTGTTTGCTTGCCTGTTTGTTTGTTGGGGGCGTTTTTTGAGCTGGTTTGCTCATTCTCAGAGACACTGGTTTCAGAAGCCTCTTTCCTAAATTTCACGAAGTTGTACATAAATGAAATGCGGAGAAAAGAGTGGACTACACAGACTTTCATCCTTTTCAACCTTCTCAACTTCTCCCCTCATTTGCTATATAGATAATTCTTTATATATCCAAATTGTTTCCAAGCATATGAGATCTTAAGTCACAATCTCATCTGTGTTAAATGAAAATGGCTGTTATACAAATAGAGAAATTGCCATTACATTACCGGCATATTAGAAATAGGCTTTAAATCCTCAGTCATTTGCATTGTTCATGTTTCACTAAGTGAAACATCACAGATATGGGAGAAAATCATCACAAAAGATCAAACCATATGTCTGTCAGGATGATGTCATACTGTGTGTACAATAGCCTGATCACAAAGGCTGCTAGACTTGTGTTTAGTTTTTCACTTCTCCAGGGAACAAGAATCTGAAAAAAATAAATGTTCTGCCACATATCAGACACTTAATAAATTATATCCTTTCTTCTAAGTTTCCTTTTCTTAACCTGTCACTTGAAAATTGTCTTCAAACCAATTAGAAATATTGTGCTGGGCCAGACTGGATGAAATAGTTATTAAAATACAGCTGGTAGTGGAATCAAAACTTTATTCACCACCTTATTTGCAAAGTTATAAGTATCTAAAAATCTTCACTCTTCTGACTTCCATTGAGAGTTAGAAGCTCTATCATGCACGCAGTATTTCATTTGCTTTAAAAGGAAAAAAGGGAAACAAAAAAGTGCATAGCTTCTAACTTGTAATTTTGGGTAAGCATGATGTGTTTTTCCTCTACTTCAAGCAAGAATTTTAATATTTGAACAAATCTGGTTTGCATCTGTGAATTTTTTTCCTGCTTCGGAATTTTTCTCATAGTGGGTATGAGGTTTTTCAAGGCTAAATTTAAAAAAATTAAAAAAAAAAATTTTAAAAACCCCAGAAATATTAAAAGAAAAGCTTGGAAACTCTCTTATTTTTACATTGTATTTTTTTCCCACAGTTATTCCAAATTGTTTATTGTTTGGAGGAAATAAAGTGAGTGAAATTACAAGAGCAGAAATTGCCTGAACAATGCTTCTTTCTTAACAAACTTCGCTAACAATGAGACAAAAGCAATCACTTGATTGAAAGACATTAATGATCTCAACTGCAACTGACTTACCACAATGTTTTCTTCACCAATTCTGTCCAGCTTACAAGAGAGATGAACTGAAAATTCCTTCTCTGGTGAGAACTGTAACAAAAAGACTTTGTTAAACTGGGTATTCCACTTTAACCAGCCATGTCATGGAGACATTCAAACACATCTACAAAGCATAATACCAAAATGTCTGCTATTTACATCATGTAACAGTTTGTTAGTTTTCTTAAGTCTTTGAAATTCTATTTGTGTGCTAATTACAGAGGTGCAACAAAAGGTTCATAACAGAAATAGCAAAGAGTAAAGGCCAGCCTCTTTTACTTCAAGTACTTCTGCCCACTCAAACTAATGGCACATAATGCTTTGTATTAGAAGATCTACTGAGCCTCAGCAGAACTGATTTTTATCTCTTCCAGCAAGTATAAATGCTTTTGTCCCGGAGAAGCCTCTAATGTTAAAGATATTCTTTTATCTGTAAATGTGCCATCTGGATGTTCTGCTAATATAAAAGCTCCCAGCTTAGAATGAACAGAGCAAGAAGCACTTAGATCTCTTACTGTGTGATGCTGCCAATCTAATTGTAGTTACTTTGAGTTTATACTACCTATGCTCTCTCTCCACAGGCTGTGGAGGAAAATGATGGCCTGAAAAAATCCTGAGGAGAAAAGGAAAGGCAGCTGGTGCAAACTGGGGATCCATTCTTCAGAAGAATTTCAGACATTCATTCGGACTTCCTTCCAGGGGGAAAAAAAGATTTAAAAAAAATTTTAAGAAGCATCTCCCAATTCATGACAAAGACCTAATAATCCACAGAGAACATTTGGAAACCATATTTTCCACTAATTTCACCAATTTTAGAATCGTGGTTTGGGTTTTCTCATCAAGTGCAAATCATTCTTGGATCCAAATTTAGTATTCAGGCAAGGATTCCTGTGTTCCCAAAGAGTCAACCAAGCAATTGCTTCTCTCCTGGGGTCATATACAGCAAGTTTGGAAGAGTCAGTACCAGAGCAATGGTTCTAGAAAAGTGTTTTATCCTACTCGATGTGTTCTGTTTTGTCTTTAAGAGGATTTAACCAAACATAAGGAAACAAAGAGCTAGAGTCATACAGCGCTCACGGTCCACCTCCTTTCCTTTTTACTCAACCTTCTGTGTTTGGGACATTACTAGTTGCCAGAAAAGAATCTGATGTTGCATTTTCCTTCAAGTCATAAGCTATAAGTTATTCTGGTAAGGAGCTGATCTCAGGTTGCCTCTCAACATGGTTCTACAGTGTTCAAAATACAGTTTTTAATGACCATTAAGATACAGGGCACAGTTGATTTAGTTTTTATGCAAAGTACCTTTGCCCTACCCACATGAGTCCCAGGTGATCTACTGGCTAAGTGGTCCTTGGGGATTAGAGACTTTTTAAGGCAGGGTCTATAAACTTCAGCTCAAACAAATTCCAGTATTTGTCCCAGATGCTGCCCTTTTATAGCTTTGGGGAGGCAATGCTGAGCATCTGTTGGGACTTTCTTGGTCACAGACTTCTGCTTTTCATACCTACACAGCCAGCCTTGGGTATCTCACATCCATTCCTCCCACCCCATGCAGAGGAGCTGCAAAGTTTATCTCAGTTCAATTACTGGATATGCATTCAGCCTGGCAGTTACAGCACCGGCTTTGGAGACTGGGACACCCAGACTCCAATTCCCACTCCAATGAACAGACTTATTCACTCTCCATAAAAAGAAAGCAAAGCAACATCTTGGGAAAAGAGCTAACGGTGGTAAATTTTTGAAATGGCGTACAGAATGTGACATCAAAACCAATACAAAGCAGTAACATTGACACTGTAAATAAATAAATGGGGGATACATAAGTACAAGTGAAACCTGACCTCATATAAAGGAGTTAATTTGCTTCACTGTAGTGGAACTGGGACTAAGGTTACATAAACTAAGACAGCTTTAATGCTTTTACATAGGAAAGCTTCAGAGGTGCACATTTAGAATTACTGTATATGGCCAAACCATGCTTTGTAAAATGAGGCTAAATGTTGCTCGTCTGTATTTCAAGTCCTGGGACTTCAGCTCAGAAACACACTGTCCTCTGAGTCTGCCATTTTTGCAACCTTCCAAGTCCTTAAATAAAGGTTCTACACTAACACAACACTACCCATTTCTCTAGAGCTTGAAAAGCAAGATTACTAACAGTTTTTGACAATGGAGATGGAATGCTCCCCACCGAGGACTCTGTGCATAGACCATACAGATGATGTGATGAGCTTCTAAGTGACTACATTACAATAAAAAATGAAGCATCCTTAGTCCCTCTGCCCTGCCTTTTGGTGCACTGGCTCTGAACCATCTGTAAACACACCACGTGCCAGGAGGACCAAGTCAAGAAACCATCAAAGCACATAAGTTAAATGGCTCTTTTATCTCAGTCCCATATGTTTCTACATTTTATTCTCATTTTTTGCTTCATACACAGCAGAGCTGAAAGTTGATAAATCCAATAGATGCTATCATCTTTATTCATCTCAACACCAAGCACCTCATATTTCATTATTTGTATAACAAAAAAGAGATTTTCTGCTTATGTCATAGGTGGCTGGTGGTTTTTATTTACCTTCCATATTTTGATTTTGCTGTCCATTTCCATTCACAGTAGGTTGACTGGAATATTCATGATGTGCAATAATTATTAAGGGACAGAAATTCTTCAGTGAAAGATCCTTTAGAAATATAATTATATTCCCATGTACTTTTCAAATCAATTTCAAATATCTAAATGCATAAGGACTGTCATTTAATTGTAATTCAATTTGATTCAGCATAAAATGCAATTTTACTAATGTCTATATAAGACATAAAAAGATGAGGTACCTTATACAGGAGTGTATCAATCATTAATATTATTGAGGAACTGTCTTACTAAAAAGTTACTTCTGAATTTTACCATGTCTTTTGAGGGATGAAACTAAATTGTCTTTTGAATTATTTATTGCATAATTTTTGAACATCTCTATCAGACTCATTGTGAATCTATGGCTTCGTACATCAAAAAGAAATGGGAAAAAAACTGGGTATAATATTCAGGCCATGTAAGTAAAAAGTGCAAATATTGTCAATTCTGTCAACCATTCAGAGTCCATCAAAGAACGGCTACTTAATTTCAAAATCTATAAAAGTAATAATTTAATATTTCAAAGGTGCAAGAAAATGTTATATCTCGGTGGCTCAATTCTTATGCAAGTTATAGAACCATAACATAAGTTAATAGAACTCTGAATGTCATTATATAGATTAAAGTACTGGTACACACAGGTAGGCAGCTGATATATGCACTTTTAATAAATGTGAAAGGTCTCAGTACAGTTTGGGTTCTTTAATTTAATAAATAGCATATGCTAGTCTTTGAAAACTCTTTATGTAACCCACATATCATCAAAATACACATCTACCCTTATTCTTCCTAGAGGTATTCTGCTAAAAACCTTCAAATATCATGTCACAGAGATGCATTTACACTTTGTCATTAATGTACTCTACTACTTTATTAAGTTTAAGAACATTTCTGAAAGGAAATAAACATTTTCTTCAGCTTGACAAAATGTTATTTGCTGTTATTTATTCAACCTAGGCCATTAGATATTGTGCATCTCTATTTTCAGAAGGAAGCAGCATGGGGCCACAGACAGGGAGCAGTGTTGCAGTTATCACAGAGTCTTTGTAAACATTACTGCTCAAAATGCATTGAATTGAAACAAAGAAATAAAAATTTAGTTAATTGCATTTTCTGCTGTAAAAAAAAACTCAAAGTGTGAAAAGAAAGTTGTGAAAAATACACTCAAAAAGAAGCTGCTTTAGAATGTTTTGAGTCGTGTTATACACAGTGAAAATACAAAGGCCAAAAGTGAACATATTAGAAGAACTTGATCTTTGTCATTCAGGAAAATAACAAAAAATTTAATTTATTATTTGCCTTTGCATGGTCCTATAAAAGCAATTCTATGATGCTTTTACAGCTCAGTATGCACTTTTAGTCAAATGTTCTGACTTCACTGAAAAATTGACATTTCTGATTCAAATATATAACCTTATTTTAAGATAACTATCTCAAAAAAGTCTTTTTATATACCTACTTTATCCTTTTTTTTAGTTAACTAAATGCAAAGATTTGCTTTGTATTTTTCTTGTGTTGATATTACATAGCGTTAACTCTTAAGTTATTCCTTTCTTTTGCAGCAAACTAAATTATAAAACAAAAACAATTTCTCACTTGCACTCTGAACTTTTAAACAGAAGAGTTTATCATAGTATTATACCCTTTTCCCTCCTCTTTGTTAGACAAGATACATTACAAAGTGATTTAGTAATCAGTAAAAAAATTCAGATTTAGATGCAGGTTCAGGTAAAGAGAAATCTAACTGGTTTACAGATATATAACAATATATAAAGGTACAGATACCAGCAGGTTTGAGATACTTAAAAACCTTGGTTTTTAATTTCAGTTTCCAAGAAAAAAACATTAACTTCTCTAAAAATTTTAAAGGTTATAATAAAATTTCTTAGGTCTAAGCAATTATTATAATAATAATTGTATTAATTATTTATCAATAATGAATAATTACTGAGAAGTAATAATTATGAATACACTAATCACTTTACTATGATGTTGATCCAATAATTAAAAATCCTTTATAAATATATAGTAATTATTCAGGAAATTGTAGCAAATGTATTTTAAAAAGAACTTACGAAAGTTTCTTAAGCAACACCAAGTAAATATCTCAGACACTGACATAAATATGATTCAAATCAGTGCAATGACTTCCATTGATTTCAACAGGTTTTGAAAAACAATTTTAAGCCATACAGGATCAGAACTAGTCAAAATTCAGAATTTTGACTTCCAAAAAATGGTAATTTATACAGTTAGCAGGGTTTTCAGATACTATAAAAAAAGATTCTGGAAGTGATAATACAATATTTTAAGGTCTGGTTATGTGATGAGCTACTAGTCATCTTAAGTTTAGAGACAACAGAATGAAGCTCTCTGCAGTTAGGGATTACTCTCAGTGATAATTTCAAGTGGAGGGCTGATGCTGGCCAGCAGCCAGACCCCCACCCAGCTGCTCTCACACACCCCCTTCTTCAACAGGATACAGGGGGAAAATATCATGAAAACAAAAAAAAAACCAAAAAAAAAATGTGTTGAGATAAAGTCAGGGAGAGATCATTTGCCAATTACTGTCACAAACAAAGCAGACTTGGTACGTGGAAAATTAATTTAATTTATTGCTAATTAAAATAGACCTTGGTAGTGAGAAACAAAGACCAAATTAAAACAATTATTTCCCTCGACTCCCTTTTTTTTCCCAGGCTTAACTTCACTCCTTCACTCCCATGTCCTCCACAGTCTCCCCCATCCCAAGCAGTGAAGGGTGATGTGGAACTGAGGGGCAGCAGTGAGTCCTTGGCATTGACACAGCCATTCTGCACTAATGTTATCAAACTCCTTCTTACTTGAACCAGAAACTACACCTGATTTCAACAACAGACATGTAAACTCCTCTTAAGCAAAAAAGTACAACCAAGCAAACAAAAAAACCCCCCAACAAGACTATATTTGAAATAAAACCCATCTGTGTATCCTGAAAAAACCAAAGACAGCTATGGTGTGCTGCACTGATTTTCAAATGGGTTTTTAAAATCTTTGTTACCCCCCAATCTGCTTTCTTATCCTCTAACAATTCTGGGGGAAAGGGGAAAGGCTGGTTTATTTTGTTCTCAAGTTCAAATAATTTTTTTCCATAAAACCATGCTTCAGTTTCATCCACTATTTTACAGTTTGAAGGTTTTTTTCCTTGTTCCATACATTTTCCCATTCCTTTCAAAAGAATTAATCAAGACAGTATTTCTAAAATATGCGACAACCGGCAATATATGAGCAGGAAATTTCATAAGGAAGCACTATTCATTTTCTCTAGTCTCTAGGGGGCAAAGAAATTAAAGGCAATTTTTTCCACAAACAGATCTTCTATTTTGATTGGCTATTAGAGGAAAATCATATAGAAGCCATGGCCATTAATGGATTGTTACTGTAGTAGATGCATTTACACATCCTGCACTGTAGCACCCACTTACAGCAATTTATTTCACTGAATTCTCGCTTTTAAAAAAACTATATATCTTTTACAAAGCAGTATCATCCACCCCCAAGTCCATGTTTTATGAAAGTAAACTGCAATTAATGAGCTGATTAAAAAAAAAATTAAATGTCCAGTCTTTCCTACAATCTTTCCCATAGCTCTTCATGCTTGCAAAAATTAATAACTACACCACAGATGAGAAATTCTAAGGGCTGTACTGGGACAGAGGAGAAGAGAAAAAAACTGGAGACTGATACAATGCAGAAAAGTAAAGGAAATATGATTAATTAATGTTATTTTATATGCATATCGTGGGAAGAAAAACCTCTAGCTGGAATAACTTTTCAGCTGAAGATTCTGTAAAGACCCACTGGTTGCAAGAGAGTACCATGAAACATCTGTTCCAGGTCAGTCCCAAACTCAGCACAGTTAACAGACCAGTTAACACAGATGCCTGCAGGACCTGAGACCATTTTGGAAACCTGGTTGAAAGTGCAGGACAGAATTTCTGAGAAATCAGAGTCTCAGTGTAGGAATCCAGAGGACTGGGAAAGCTTTGAGACCTGTTGGAAAATATGACCAAACTATTGCTGAGCAGGAACCACAAACCAAAATATAAAATACATAAATCAAGAAATTGGACTTCCTGTACTTAGGAAGCAAACAGTACTGGATTATTCTTTTAATTGTCTATATTGCTCTTGGAAGGCAACAAGTCTTTGTTCCTTCCAGACATCTCTCCTGGTCAAGGTCTGAGGTATAGAAGCTTCAGGTTAGTTTAAAACTTCCATTATTTGCTAGAGAAGAAACATCTAAATCAAAATATATTGTCTAGGTATTTTATACACAGACAGTTTAAATATACAACTAAAAAATTATCCACTACATCCAATACTTTTTATTTTTCTAACCAGCAAAAGGAGTTCCCAAACCTTAAAGGACTGAGAACATGAGAGCACTATATAGACACTGTGCCTTGAGTCCAAGAAGAATTGAAGTGGCCCACCAGCATACTGAGACTTCAAAAGAAATCACAAACACACCTCTGAAACAGTTTCAAAAAATGCAGTCAGCATTCTTTGTGCTTTGTTGCATTATACTCTGCAAGCTTACTGGAAACCACAAAGTGTAAAAATAATTATGTTTTAGAAAGTCTGCAGCAGCTGAACCTGTATTGAACTTGCTTAAAACTGCATTGCTCCTCAAGCACTGTAATAAACACATTTAGGATTCTTGATCCAAAATGAAAAGAAAAAAAAAAAAAAAAAAAAAGGAGGAAAAATACTTTTTTAAGTGATTCATATTTGGATGTTTTCTAAGCCTGAAATATTGCTTTGTCTTATATCTATGGAAACCAATAGACAACAACATTGATACAGGCATCTATTTTTCTCATGCTCATCGAGCAGAATTTCAGAAAGGTCCATTCAAATCAATAAATTTCCACAGTAGGCTGCAAATCAAATCATTACTTCCTGCTCAGAATTCCTCAGAGTAGCTCCACACTGACAATCATAATGAATAGGGAATAAAGCCACAAAATTGCTATTTAGCAATTCTGAGTTCCTAGGCACAGTGACAATGAACTGAAACACGGGGGCACCCCCCAGAGGAGGAGGAATTTTCTGCAATTGTGCCTCAGACGAGGAATGTAGAACTGCTAATGTAGTTTATTAGATGCTATTTTAATCTCTCACACCATGAAACATGAGAAGATGGTAAAAAAATCCAATAGGAACTGCCACAACATCATGCTGATTTTCATTAAATTTGTTGAAAGGGGACCCAGCATGGAATTATTAAACTGCTTTCAAAGGCAAATGACTAAAATGGCTCATCTATTTATAGCCATCCTTCTCAATCACTATTTTTTTATAGTGACACCTGCTAGCTCCTGCTATAGTTAAGGTTCTGTCAGGCTTTGCTCAAAACCACAATTTTTTTAGTCTTCTACCATGATGAGAAAATAAAACGATCTTCCTTTCAAATGGGCAATACAGCTACTTCGGAATGTTTGGGTTTTTTTAAACAAAATTTTAAGAAACTTAATAAGATTTCTCTTCTGATTATATCTAAAGATATAAAACTATTGTCATGAACTTGTAAGTTTCAAAATTGTCTTTGCCTTTTAATGACTCAGATACAAAATTGTTTTTTCAGTAGCAAATTTATGGAACAGTAGCTTATATATAAACTAGATACCTCCTTAATATATACACACACATATATACAACAGAAATGTATTTACATATATATATAAATTGTAGAATGATGTCCTTCTTGAATATATTTATAAAGAAAAATGCTACTTTTTCAGTGAACTTGATGGTAAAAAGAAAATCTGGATGTCATTGTTTTTATTACAAAAATGTCTGCACACATGTATTTAAGGGATAGGGAAGGTGCCTGCAATAAGGGCACTGATTGGAAAAGGAAGTGCTGCTGTAGCAATTTAAATATGCAAAAAAGTCTGAGTGACAAATAAAAGCATCACAGCACCAAATACACTCCTATTGCTCTACTGTCAGAACATCTGCACTGTGAAAATAGTTTTGAAAATACCCAGGGTACCCTAAGTTTAAAGCCACATAGCAAATTTCACCCTCTTACGAGGACATACAGTTGTCTTTTACTTCATTCAAGGCATTACTGACATAATTTAGAATAACAACAGTTACTTTTATGTAGCCTTTAATCTACAAAGTCAGAGAAATCATCAGCATTTTATTCCCTTTTCTTTGATCATCCACATATTCAAAATATGGCCTTGCCTCATTAAAAAATTCCTCCTTGAGATGTTTAAAACTTGGTCTGTGCTTATAAAGGAAAATTGACTTACCAGCTGGCCCTACAGATCCGTCTGAGCTACTTCAGATCTTGAGATACATCACATTAGAAAGAAAAATAGCCCTTGCAAAGGGAAGAAAAAAGATTCAGGAGAGACCCTGCTTTTATGAGAAGGGTGTTGAAAGTCCAAGATCCCCAAGATCATTAAAAAACCGGCATAGGCTGGCAGAAGTATCTAAAGAACAGACAACTACAAATAATTTTCAGAGCATGAAAGCATCCAAACAATTATTCTAAAACAAACCACTTCTTTCCTTATTTCATGGTAGAAACATATCTGAATATACAGCATTGTTCATCTAATCTACTGAAATGTGTTTTAGTAATGAAAAAAAACCACTACAAATCTGTGTGATGAACTTTTCATCAGACTTGAGTTGTGACTAGGTAGGAGCAGCCATTGTGACTTTCTGGTCGTAAGCCTGCTCAGGAAACTGAACCCAGCCTAAGTAAAGCTGTATAATTTGATTACCACATGCCATATCTAGACAATACCTTTTGCCACTGATAATCATCCCTCCTTTTTGCTTAACTCAACTCCTTAAAGCCATTTGAGCGCGAATGTAACCTCATTCACTTGAAAAATTGTTGTCTTTTGATGTTTAGATACCAAAATTGGATGGGATTTCTGAGGCTTCAAGTTACAAATTACCAAATTTAATTTTTAAAAAGTAACAGCAGATATTAAAAAAAAAAAAAAGAAAGAAAAAAATTGAAGCTTTTGCAAGCCCTTGCTGCAAAGCAGTTGGTAAAGAGAAACTCTTCAAATTCAAATCATAAAAATAAATTTTACAGTAAGTTTTAGGAGACACATTATTTAGAAGATTTTTGAAAATAATTCAGGGTTAGGCCTACTTGTATAATTCCTTGCAGCATGTAGTAACGAGGGAGAATTAATAAGTAACACATTTCCCTCAAGATGCAACTTGTAAATAACAAAAAAATTTACAGGAAGCTTGTGAAGATACTAATTAGATTCGCATCTACAGAAGATAATGGAAACACATCATATTACCCTCACTATAGACCTTGTTAATCTATAAATAAATGAATAATAAGAATAAATTGATTAACTGGAAAGTTAAACGCAACCACCTGGAACATATATTGCACCTGAGTTTTTGGATGTATCCTTTTGATTTAACAGGATCACCCCACCCAGGGGCAAGAGATTGACACAGACTCATTTCTTGAGCTTCAGCAGCTCACTGAACTAAACACTCACCCAGGTGTTCTCATGTTCACACAGAGGCTGAGGAGGAAGGCAGCAGGCTTTTAAACGACATGAACAGGCAGAAAGCATTCCACAGGGATTTAGATCTTCCAGTGTGATAAATATTTTGCCAAGGATGTCCTTTTGGGGGTTTTCCCTGATTTTTCCTTCAAACATATTTAAACACTAAAAAAAAATTGTGGAAGTTATGCTATAGTCGTATGCTATAGTGATATGATGCAAGACTTTTAGAAAGAGCTAACATCTCATCTCCTCCTAGACCACCTGCTACAACCAAGAGAAATGACAGTCAAGGACAAAAGCAGAAAGAAAAAAAGAAAAGGAAAGTTTGGTTAGGTCATGGTAAAAAACAACCTGAAAAATTCCACTTATTCAAAGTGAGGTAACTGAAGTATAATCCTAGTTGATACCATGAATTTGTTCTGAATCATAGCTCTATACTGATCTGCTGTTGAGTGGCAGTAAATGTCAATGTATAAATGCCAGACAGATTATAGAGTACAAGTGCTAAAATTTTGCTTCTTTGATGAAATTAATGTTCCTGAGTTCACCTGCAATTGCAGTTTTCACTATAATTCGTCAAAGGATAAGGTAACAACTTGTCTCAGACCGTCTTGTCTGCAAAGGCCTTGTCATTACACAACAGTGGTTTTACCTTGGCAACATTATTATTTGTTAACTACCCATATGGGATCATATATAAATACAGACACATATTTATATATATTAATATAGGTACTGTTTTAGCTTGGTAACATACAATTAAGGAGTCAGGACTTTCCATTTGTCATGTTTTCTGAAATTCTTTGTGCTAATAAAATGCACAAATATTCCATATACTAATTCCAGAATAGGTGTTAACTACAGAAATATATGACTATGTCCCAGTGACAACTCCAAATATGAGATTATGCAGGTAGGAACTGAATGGGCCTTCTGTGGATGATGGTAGCACAAAGCAAGAAGTCAAAAAGCCACAAAATCTATCATTATTATTACTATCAGCTAATGTTATCAAAGGATAAACATAAGTGAAAACACATTAAAGATCATGTCTTGGTCAAATTACCTCATTTTATTACAACTGATTGCTCTATATTTTGTATTAAATACACACACTATCTGCAAATCCAGAAATGTCTTCTCAGTCAGATTTCAAAGGCACAATAATGAGCCTGTGTTGAGGGGAAATCTTTAAAGGACTCTAAGATGCCTACCTGGGCAGGAATGCAAATTCTTATTGCCACACACAGAGTTCAAAACTTTTCTCCGTATTAAAAATATCTTTAACATTTTATGAATCAGTGCTATCATGAGCTTTGCATTTAAATGTGTGTAAATGGCAATTAATAGCTGGCAACTGCTGAGTTTAAATTGATTACTATGTCTTATTTCATGATAGTCTCAAATTTATCTGTATAACATAAGTTCTGTAAAAAATAAATTGACTTCCTAAACAGCAAGACGTGAGGAACTTAAGCAGCTGGATGCTAGAGGCACATGCCAAAATCTCAATGTTATAATGTTGAAGCAGATTTTTTTCAGAAAGACTAGCATGTGTTTAAGTACAGAAATAGATCATTATTTTTCACTTCCTCTTCATATACTGATATTCCGATCAAAAGGTTCTTTATAAAGTCATAGAAAGCAAAATCAAATCTCAGAGCAAGCATTGTCCAAAAATAAAAATATGATGTCCAAACATTTTTAAAACACTGCATAAAGGATTATTGATTATTAATTTTTAATTATTAATTAATAATTGTTGATTATTAATTTTTTAATAATCAGTTGATTATTAATTTTTTTATCACAGTCCATTCATAAAGAATTACCCCACTTTTCACAGCTACTGTTTTTAGAGTCACATATTTCTTCTCACCCTACTTACCTCATAAGTGATGAAAGTTGAAAAAAAACAGCTGAAAACGGAACTAAGATAAGCAGTTCCTTTCACTGCAGCTTTCATTTGGTTCTCTCACAATTAATTAATGTGTCTCAAAGTGATCAGTACTTATCAGAAAAACCATCTTTAGACCAGCAGCAGAGAAAAGTCGCATAAAGAAAAGAGTTTGCTTCTTGTTCCATGACAAGAAGTTAGTCCACATGTCTCGCAGCTCCTGAAAATTAGGAATGTGAACCACTAATTGCTTTGATCAAGGTCGAACACATAAAAGCTGTAGCCAATAAGGAACCTTTCTTCCTTATATCCCTCAATGAGTCCATACTGCCAGGACCTGGCTACTCAAACTTATATTAAATAAAGATGGTTTAAACCTAATGGTTAATACCCTCATGTTCATCGACATGAGAATAAAGCATGTGGTGGGGTTTTCAGTGTTGTTATTATTGTGATAATGAAGATTGCTTTTTTATTTTCTCGTATGCCTATTTAGATTGCAACCACCTAAATGCATTCTAATTTTATCAAAAAATCTATCCAATTCTTTTCCACATACAAGAATAACTGGCCAGCAGAAAGCTGCTGTATCACATTATTTCTTAGGAATTTGTTGTCAAGCAATACAGAAGGTGTGGAATTTCTGACTTCAACGTAGTGACTTCATCAGTTGCCATCTTTCAATTAATCAGCATGACACAAAACATTCCAGGCTACTGAAGGTAAGCTTTAAACAGCAGGCATATATGAGAATCATAAAGCTGGCATTCATGGCTGGCCATGGAGACAGCAGGTTAATTTTCTGAGGGCTGCACTGTAAAGACAGCAAGGGGCTTTTGGGACACACTTGATGGAATGTGTCAGTCACAATAAAGTATATTTGTTACTAAAATAATACAGTAGGTTAAATAAATTCCATGTTTCAATAAGAATTATCCCTTCAAGTCAAAAAAAAAAAAAAAAAACTTGTCAGATTTGGAATGTGAACTTCTGCACCTCATAAGTCAGCTTTGTAAAACAAAATTTGTCTTTAACAGTAAAAGATTTGTCTTAAATACTAAGCCTTAGGCTAAAAAAGGACCTTGGACACGAATTAACTGTATAGAAATACTCAAATCCACAACTTGCCTTTTTTAATCCTCAATGCATATAAAAACTGCATTTTTGCCGAAGATCATCACCACAGATGCTACTGTAAGAAGACAAAAATAAAAAGCAACTTTCTATCATTTGGATCCTAAACCTAGCATAAATATAAAAAAAAATAAGCCCTCAACAGCCCTAAGACATTCCTTGTTCATGAAACACTGGCTGCCTGGGAGAACAGACACTATTTCTGCATAGCAGGGTTAACACACACAATTTCCCAAACACAAACTGAGCATGGATTTCTCAAAAACCAAGTTTGGAAAGTAATGACAGTATCTAAATACCATCATAGCAGCTACATAAAAAGCACTCCTTTCCAGAAATACAATTTACTGTAAAATGACAAAAATAAATGTAAAGCATTTAGAGGCTCAGAGATCTCCTCTGCCATATGGTATCACAGCATTAGATGAGTATAAAATAATAGCTACCTATTGTAAAGTTAATGGAGTAATTTATCTCATAAAATGAATTTCAAAATCCCACATGAAATCAGGCAAAAATTTCCAGGAGCTAAATACCTTAGTAAGCAGAAAGCCTCCACTGCACTTAGATTTAGTATTGTTTTATTCTTTATACACCATGTGTTTTCAAAGCACCGTAGGCTCAAGAAATTACCAGTATCATAAATGCCAGACAATGGAAATTTTTATTAACCCTACCTAACAAAATTTTAAACCTCAAACAGACAGTTTAAATGTCATTTTAATGGGACTGCTTCCCTTGAAGGGGGCAGGGATATAGCTCTAATACAAATTCACAGGGTTGGAGTTGATAATGAAGTTGAACTGTGCACTCCTCTAAGTGAAAAGCACGAGGCTCTGAACCCAGAACATTCCCTGAGGCACAGTACACCAGCCTGGTGGAGTACTTGCTCTCAAGTGAAAATTGATAGTTAAGAAGAGCAGAAGAAAGAAAAGGAAAGTAACCTGCATGCATAATTCAGCCTGAAATGAAGATATTTCTGTCCTGGAAACTTGTCTTTTCAGAAACAGAGGGAAAGGAAAACCAAGGAAAATGCTTGAAAAGAATAGCCTGTCATTTGCTTGACAAAGATTCTGCTTTTCAGTCCCTGCTCCATGTTTTTGTGGTAAACTCTTACAACATTTTTAGCACATCTCGTGATGTAAGTCAGTTTTAGTCCTGTATTTACCCTGAACACATCCCCCATTACAGCCCCAAGGTAACCCTTCAGTTAGGGGGGTTCTTTTCCATTCCAGCTCTACCTGCAGCTGCTTCAACTGGAGATACTTGTATTAAAATTTTCTGAGTGAACTGATATCTCCAAGCAAATTTTCTCCTCTGTCAGCCCTAAACCTCCTGTCCATCTCCAACTTTGTTATAAGTAACATGTGTTTCATTCAGCATCTCTAGTTTCTCTGCTCATGTGACCTCCAAAGAAAATCAGATGACTGCTTTTTCTTAGCAGGCTCTTCTAATTTACTACAACAAATTTCCTACAAGTTTCTCTGGACCAAGGAGGAAAAGCACTCCCCTTTTGCACATTCCAGAAACAAGCCCAACAGCAGCATGTAATGCTGCATATAGGGTATGACACCTCAACTGTTCATTATGTTACATCCATTTTAGTTAACAATAAGCTAGTTACTTGAAAAAAAAATTTTAGCTACTCTGCTGCCTCTTCTCTTAATAATCACCCTTGAAATTTCAATCCTTCCTACTAAATTGGTAGAAAGTATGCACACATTAAATAAAATGTTTATTAAAAATGAGAAAATATTTACTCTGTATATTGATTCTGAAACATGCATTATAATTGCTGCTTTTGAAAGCAGTACTTTAATAATTATAATTTATTTGGTTTGTTTTCTTTATCTATTAGGCCAAAGAGTTGTGTTGTGTGTTTTTCAATTTAAAAACTGTTCTGTAAACACAGGAAACAGACTGCATATTCAATATACACTAAGTAAAAGCTTAAACAGAAACAAAAGATGGGAAACTTTTTACTGCTGTTTTTACTATCTTAACTACTGCTATCACATTTTTTACTTTTCATAATACAACAGACTACTTTAAGCAATCAAAACATCCATAACCTATTCGGAGGCAGAGATGTCACACAAAAGACTGACCTGGGTCTCTGTATTGTGGATCTACAATCTAAATTAACAATTTTGGTCAGCAACCCAGAATTACACACAGTAACTCACCAAGTCTTGGCTCTTCCATTAACTGGGGCACGTGGTGTGCACTAGTTTTAGTATGGCTCCAAAGTGGTTCTATCAGTGATTCAGTATGAAGGCTGTAATTCTGACAATATATAAAAAATGTTTTAGCTTTTAAATAGAAGCCACTTAACTGCTTGTGCAAGATATGTTTACAGAGAGAGCAGAGCCGGGAGCAATCCAGTCACTAAATCAGTCAAAATGCTATATATTTTCTGTTCTCTCTGGATATAATACTTCAACTTTTTACTCACATTTGCAACTTGATAATGAAATAACGTTCAAGTTACAAAACTTATTTTTAATAAAAATGAGGATTTTACTAATTTGGAAAAAGCTAGTAACAACACTAAAAAGACAATCTGTCCAGAACCGTCCTTTAACCCCTTTTTTCACGTTTCACATTCAGAACGGTTAAAGTCTTCCCACATAGGCACAAAAACACCCCAAACCAGTGTTTGGTATTCTATTTCTCCATTAGTAACAGCCGAAATTCCAAATGGCAAAAAAATTGAACGATCTTTTAGATCCCATGTAATGATAGAAAATATCACTATTAGCACCATTGCTACACTTGTCATCTTTCACATTCAAGATTAAATATGAAACCACTGCTTAAATCATCTAACTTTTTGTTCGGTGTTTTCATCCCTTGTTTTCTTCCCGTTTTTCAGTAAATCAAGTTCAGGTTTTTTCCTGACTTCTTTTTGAGTCTTTTCCTCAAATCTCATTTCATCACTATCACCCTTTGTCTTCTCCCCTCCAAGACTGCCACTTATATTAAGCTAGTCTACATATCCAGAACATCATCTCACTGGAGAAACTTCTTTCTCCTTTAAAACCCTTGGACAGCTTTTACTTCCCTTCTGATAATTTCTTTTGACCTTTTTTTAGTCCCTTATTTATTTGCCTAAGGATCTAGACTGCCTGGTTAAATCAAGAAGCATGCTAACATCAGAACTCTGCAGAACCGTGTTTTACATTTTCGTGGACTTTAACTATGCTGGTAATTCAGAGAGTATTCTCTACTGCGCTTCGGTTTCTACTGCTACCTCATTCCATAGCTTTGCTAGCTTCATGAAGTGGTGTCTAGAAAGTTATTTTTCCACTGCCTTAAAAAAACGTGTTGACAGTACTTTTAAATACTAATTAAATTTTTTTGTTACATCATTCACTTTCGTGACTACAGTTATCTTGTTGGGGTTTCTAAGTAAGTTATTCTAAGATAAAATTACCAGAAATCTTTCAAGAGAATTTCTCAAAAAGAAAAAACAAAGCTTCAAGACATTTCTGTGGAGCTGCGATCCCAACTTCAGTTATCTGGATTGATAGCTGGCTCTCTCTGGAAAAGATCTTAGCATTAAAAAAAAGCTGATTTAGGACTGATGTACACATTTGACTGTGATCAATCTAATCATACCCCTTACAGTTAGATATTTTGGATGTTTATTTCACAGTTTCCTGAAGGCAGATGTCCAGCACTCAGAGATGCAACACTTGAATACAATAAGGTAAAGTTTTCAGTGTTGATGAAAATACAAAATTGTGTGCTATTAAAATATGAATATCATGCAAGGTATTTATTTTTATGCGACAATACACAAAACAGATTTTATCACTCAGTTTATAAGGCCTTCTAAAAATAAAGAAATATGAAAACAGTGTTTAACTAGGTATAACAGCTTGTAAATTATTTCAATGTTTACTAATGTAAGTATCTAAAACATATATAAAAAGTCACTATCATTTTACTTCTTTTCTATTTCCTCTAAGTTCTAGACTATCAGGATAGAGAGGATGGATTTGAGCTTGAATTATTTTTGGTTGTTTGCAAAGAAAAGGAATCATGGAAAATACTATAAGAGATACTTGAGAGGCATGTTCCCTACCTCCTGGAAAT
Source organism: Machaerirhynchus nigripectus (assembly GCA_013397975.1). Classification (NCBI taxonomy): domain Eukaryota; kingdom Metazoa; phylum Chordata; class Aves; order Passeriformes; family Dicruridae; genus Machaerirhynchus; species Machaerirhynchus nigripectus. The sequence goes on along the minus strand of VZRQ01005771.1, from coordinate 28,645 downwards.
ATGAATATCTCCTAAAGCATCAGCTACTTATAAAACACAAAAAATGTAAATACATATCTTCAGACTACTAATAGATCCTCATACTGTGCTATGTAGACTTCACAGACATTTAGGCATAAGCAATAAAATGTATCCATGTCATTGAAACAAAAATAACTTCATGGATATATCTTTGAATATTTTCTAAATAATTTATTTTACTTCTTTTCTAAATCAAGCAAATTATATTAACCAATCTCAGAACATTCCAGGCGCATGGAAATTGAAAGAGCAGGTAAAGGACAGAACCAGCAGTACACTACACTGGTGTATTAGCGGCCATAAAAGACTATATTTAATTAGGTACTCTCTAGGAGTACTGCAGATTATGAATAGCCTAATGGCAGCCTACCAGCAGTTTGCAAGATTACAGCTTCATAGGGGATTAAACCTGCCAACTTCTTTTTATAGTTCTTACTTTACAGAGACTTTCTTCTTATCCGTGGTAGATTTCAATAACTGGATTAATTTTTAGTTTGCTGAAAACGTTGTGAAGAGAACTGTCCTCTCTAAACAGCTCCAAAATGAACACAGACAGAAGAAGTATGCGTGTTGCCATGGACACAGGTGTTACACGCTCAACAGTCCCAAATCCATTCTCTTCCTACAGGTTATCTCCAGTTCTAAGCTAGACTAGAATTATCTAACTCATCCTTGTCAAATAGTGGATGCAAGCATGCCCATGACATAACCAGGAAGGATGTGATTCTGTTTCACAAGGCAAGACGATTCACAAAAAAAATTGATTGGTAAAAGTTAGAAGTAGAGTACTGACAAATATTAACATGTGTATTCTGAAGTCCTAGACCAAGAAGGCCTTTGTTGTGCTTTGCTTTATGACTATTCCTATTCATTTCAATGGCCCACATGCTCAATCGGCTCAGCTTCCTGTTGGAGCCACAAAATTCATACAAAGTACCCCTTTTACTGGAGAAATGAGCAGAGTTTACAGGTACAAAAGCCCTTCCTAATATGACCATCCTGGAAAAATATTTCTTTGATCACCTGAAGAAGCACTCAAGCTCCCAGAAGCACTTGTTCCCTCTCTCATACCTTCTCACACATGTACCTACTTTATATCCACTGCTCTAACAAAAATAATATTCCTCTTCCAATAAACATATTCTCATGTGTAACCCCAGATGAGTATAACCATTACAATGCAGATGCTATTTACTGAGCAAGGCCCTGCAACACAAATCCTAAGACTTGAACTCTCATCCCTGCACTTTAGACAATTTAGCAGAAAATGAGATATAACACAACCATGTGTCATCCTCAAAGGCTATCAGCATATAGAGGTGTGGCAGGGTGTACCCCTCTCTCATGGCTGGGCTTTTGGAAGAGATAACTCAGGCCAGATTAATACCCCAGCGAGGAGTCAGAGAGCCCAGCAGGATGTCACCTCCATACTCCTGAGAGTCTGAGCTCCAGCCCCAAGTACACATCTTGGTAGGAGAGCAGATGCGGAAAGAGATAAAGGAAAATAAACATTGGTGACCGAAAGACGTGGTTCTAATACCTATAAAAGCCCACACAATTGTCACAGAGACAGAATTCTCTTATACATTCCTTGGGAACATGTGAGAAGATTTCTCCTCGAAGCTTGGATGCAACTTCGGGCCTACTTTTCCGGGAATTGAAAGGATTTTTCGATGTGTACTTCATCAAAGAATTGGATGGTAAGAAACACCGATCCTAAGTTATACTATTTCTTGGCTAGCAGTAAATTTAATGGTACCTTTACTTCCACATGTAATACTAGCATTCCCTTTTGCCTTATCCCTGTGCAGTAACAGTCTGTTTTAAGTCTTACGTCCGTTAGTTTTGTGTCTATTAATAAATAATTCATTCTACAATAGACCGAATCAGCCATTATTAAAGAACTGGCAAATGGGAGTGGATTTTGGAGGGCTGGACACCTCAAAAACGTGACTGCCTGCTGCCAGAGGCCTGGGCAAAAGGCAGGGACTGATTTAAACCCACATCATCCATTCATAACAAGAGGGTTAAATATTGTCATAATATATAAGAATATGTAATGTAGGAGATAGCCTGATTTTAGGAGTTTTCTTTAACAAAACACAAGTATCATGACTGAAGTAGATATGCTGAATTAAAAAGGAGATTTAAGGAATATTTTGATACATCACAAAGCAATTTTGCATATTATTTAAAGCACATTTGGCAGTATTTCCTCCTCTGACAACTCAAAAGAACAACAATAATCTTTTAATAACTTCTTCTTGTATATGCATACAAATAATGAGTGAAATAGCATTCTGAAATATTATTACACATTCTTTGCATATCCATCCCTCCACAAAACAATGTAATAAAGAGTAACTTATCAATGAGAAGTGCTAACACATACTCACATTTTGACCTGTTAAACTATGTCTTTGTATTCTATATTTGAATCAAATTAGATTTAAATAATAAAATGGCAACAATGGTGAATAAGAACAATTCTCTTAGGGCAGAAGAACTACCAGTTTTAGTTTATATATCTAAAAAACAATATTCATCAGAGACTGAAGATAATTTGCTCTCAGCAACATAAGCATGGCAATGGAATGTTACAATGCTTAGAATTAATCATGTTCTTAAGTTACTTCCCTTTAGTAGATGATGATTTATACAGTAATAGGTTGCAATATGTTATAAAATTCTATGACACATTATGCAAGTAGGGGAGAATGTATTTTAAAAATATTATCATTTTGAAGTAGAAGGGAAGTTGTGAAAAAGAACAGAGAGTATAAAAACATAAAAGAAAAACATAAAAGCAGGAAAGCTGAAGAGTCTAAGAACATGTTATTTCAAAAAGAACAAATAACATTTCTGATTCATCACCTTACTTTTGTGATTTTTTTCTCTAACATTACATAACTTCTTAATTATAAGTTGCCCTTTATACTTCACAGAAAAGCCTAGATTTCACACCATTGCGAGTAAAATATGTTTTGCTTTAAATGACAAGTGTCAAAACTGATTGGTTCTGCCTTAAAACTCATCACTTTTACAAAACAGCAAAAATACATGTTTGTGAACAGAAGTGTAGACGTGTTTTGCTGAGCACAGTCAGTACCTAGCTCTCCTCTCACTGGTTAGTTGTTTTTTTTTCACTAAGTACAAATGATTCTTAAAACTATGCTGCTCATTTGGAAAAAAAACCTTCTAAAATTCTCACACATTTTTTGTCTTTTTAGTTTCTTTTTAAAGACATCCTTTTTAAAGCTTTTTGATAATCAGTAGAATCAGGAGGACAAAAATCTTGCTTTACAAAAAAAAGGCAAACATTGATGATGATCCAAATACTGCTGTCCTTACATATGCCAAACATCCATTTTTTTTTAAATTTCATTTTCAATACTATAGGGATTTCATCTTTAGGATACTGTCACAAGGGAATGATTGTGCTGAGTGAACAATCACTGACAAACATATTGGCAAAACAATAGGGTTTAACATAAATTCATTTTGGAGATTCATTCTTCCACTTGCTCTCCCATCTACATACCACTACTAAGTTGGTGTGAGAAACAAACTTGCCAGTAAAGTATAATTCATATTCATGTATTCACAGGCAAAATCATGCTTTTCTTATTGAGATTGCATCTTTAGTATTTTGTTGGCAGCTATAGAGCTTGTGTTTTAGAGAAACAACCTTATTTAGTAACAGCCCTAAACAAGTGAAACAAAGAAACCCAGCATTCACAGATGCTATTCATATTGTTTCTTCACTAGTTAGCAATCCTATAAATTAGGTAAACCAAACATACTATTATAAATCAGTTTGCATAAATGTTTGTATTTACTAGAGACCAAAAAAAAATGCTGAGGTGGAAACCATATTTGCATTCCTTTGACCAACAACCAGTATGTATATTTTCCCTAATCTTAATTGCAAGTTAACTTCATATTTACCATATTTTTCAACTACAAGTTTAATTACTAATATCACAGAGTATTAGTCTTACCAATATGAGGTTATGTACCCTGAATATGAGCAGTATTTGGATTAATTGCAAACCTACATATTTGGTCCAGAAATACATATGTCTGAGTTACATTCATATAGAGCTCAATCATCAACAGACTAAGCAATGCAAAACTACACAGAAATAAATTAATTAAGCAGCCACATAGCACTAGAATTATTATTTCTTGACAGTCACCTTACTGTTCTATCATTCAGGTTATTGTAATACTTAAGAGTGAAGGAAGGAAAACACATATGGCTTGTTTTGGACTGCTCCCTCTTCTGAAAGAGGCTTTTCATTTCATACTGTCCAGAAAGCCCTGAAAAAACAACTCGTGTCAGTGTCACAACTGTCTGCAAAGAGAAATAATCCAGCAATTGCTTAACGTATGCATAAGCCTCATGTGCAGTTGAAAGTGAACCCTTATATGCATTTCATTTTAAGGTGAATATAAATGAACTACTAACCAGTCGATGGGAGGATGTGGGGGCACACAAAGTCATGAGAGATCTCCAGCATCTTTTGAAAGCATATTCTGTGACTGTGTCATTCTCTAAAGAGCAGTAGCTTTGCCACAGGCAGTAACTGCCTCCACAACACCCAAAAGGTTTTAAGTACATTACCAAGTAAACCCCTTTTGTATTTCATTATTTACAAATATAACCACAAAATCACAATTAAACTTCTATTTATTACAATTTTTTAGTTTGTGGTCCGACTCCCCTCTTTGAACACTTTGCTGCAAAACCAAGGTTTAGTGGAGAGTTTTAAGGCTGTGTGTAGCCCAAAACACTCAAATGAAGTATATTGCTTATAGCACACACAGAATAAAACTACACAATTCTAATGTACCCAGACAGAAACTTGGAAATTTTTGCTCATGCAAGATTTGTATCAGCGACTACATACAGCTCATATGAATCTGTTTTACTTAGGAGAAAACTAGATCCAAACCTGTGACACATGAGAGTCCTTCAGAAGAACACTCTTGTTTTGTTAGAATATAAATGTAAGAAAAGAAATTAACAATAAATCTCTGTACATCAGAGAACATCAGATAAAAGGATTTTTTTTTCCAACCACCTCATGCTGCATGATGCTACAAATTCCTGCAATTCCAAATTGTATTCTGTGACGCAATTCATAGGAAAAAAAAATTGTGCGGTGCAGGTAGAACAAATTAATCCAAAATTATTTCAAATTTAACAACCAGTGTCTGTCTTTCACACTGGCAAAGTATTGGCAAATGCAGAGGTTCCTAAAACATTGCTCCTATGATCACTATTTTTTGAGTTTACTGAGTGAGACCATAAGCACATTTCCTCCTCAGAGGTGTTTCCTCTCATAAGAAAAGTATAACCAACTCTCTTAAGTACAGTTTGAGGGAAATGTTGGTTGTTTAACTTATTTCTGGTATGAATCTTACACCAACTCAACATTTTCTTAAATTGCTAGACTAATATATGTTTAATAATAGGAAAGATTTGTATTAGAATACAACACTCCAATGGGTTTTTGTGACCTGTAACTGGTGATTGATTGCCTAATCCATAGTACATTCTTTTCAACTTACACAACTGCAGGGATTTTACATCTGCAGAACTTCTTCATGCAATTGCAATAGAAATTACATTAACCTGAGTGACCATGGATTTTGTTTTTCAGGGAAAAAAAAATCTGTCCTACATGGTCAAAACATAGCCTATTTTAAAAATCAAAAAGCTGTAGATCAAGCAAGTCAAGTATAAAGGCATCACGTGGCTAAAGAAGATGGAAAAGCAACTGTGGAATTGACCTGAGACAGTGAAATGAAAGATGCTGTCCTTAAAGTTATGTACCTGGAATAAAGAGTTTAAATAAAAACTTCAGAACAAAACTAAGTCACAACTGTTCTATAAATTGCAGGAGTACATGGCAAAAATTCTTTTATATCTAGCAAAAGATAACCTTCAACCAAATGTTGTGAATTTGACTAGCAGCAAAAAAAGTTCTTACTAAGTTTTTACTCTATCTAGTAAGATGTTTATATTACAATAGGGTTTTTTACCAAGAATACAGAAAAATTACTGTATAAAAGTTAATCACTACAGTAAGCAAGAATTAATTTTGTTCTGAGCAACTCTGCTATAAAAAGATATTCTAATTAATTTTCCTGATTAAAATCAGTCATTCCCATGTTTACCCTTTCATTAAACTGCTATCACTCCAGTACAAGCTGTCCTTTTGAATCATTTATGTTGAAATAGAATACTTATAATAGCACCAGATTATTTTGCAGCCTAGAAGGGGTGAGAGCACATATCAGACAAACAAATTTAAGACTATTTAGGCACACAATTACACTTGCTATCAGCTATAGATTTTGTGAGAGTTCAAAAACTACTTTTATTCTGTGCTGTAGGGCAAGCAAAACATGATAAACTACAAATTTTGCTTGGGATTCACACATACCTATGAACAGAATTAGTGGTGGAAATACAAATCAGAGTCATATTAATGCTTTTACTTCAACAATTTTTTCGTCCCCCCTTACAGAAAGGGTCACTGTATATTTTGGAAGTTTCAGAACACTTGAACTATGCCAACCACAAATTAAAATATATTTATTTTGCACAGCAGAAAAATCTATTTTATATTTACACCATCCTCAATACAAAAATATAGAATGCTGCCCATGGATTATTAAAATAGATTCTTAATTTCACTTATACTTTAAAAGCTTTTTCATCCCTATTTTACTGACGAAACAGGAACCCTAACAGATTTTAATCCTAAATTGAAGAACAGCAGCTCACAAGACCTTCAACAAGACACAAATCCAATACACTAAAGACAAGTGTAATACACTGATGCTTACAGCCTGTATGACATAAATAGTGCCAGTGACTAACCCAGAGCTCCCAGGACACCCAGCTCTTCCAGGTCTGGTGGGGCCAGAGGAAGCCTCGTTGCTTGTCTCTCCAGGAAGAGTCCATCAAGCAGGAATGGTCTGAGATAACTTACTCTCTGTCTTGTAAGGATGCCCAGCACAGCCTCACCTTGCCTGGGAGGCTGAGGAAGAAATGAGAGTTCTGCCGACAGCTTGCAAGCTCCAAGCCCCTGGCTCAGGGAAGCTACGGACAGGTCTGGCAGGCAACAAAGCCACCAACTGCTGTGTAGGGTCAGGAATGACTGACAAAGGACACACAGCACACAGCTACACCCTAAGCAAGTCCATACAGTGGCCATTTGGGGTTTCTGTTACCTACAATAGCCTGAACTTCAGTCTATCTGTCAGTAACCATGTAAAGGGAACACAAGCAAAGTCCCACTGCGGATCTGCATGGAAGGCTCTTGGGCAGGAAACAGCACAGAATTAAACTGAGAGGTTATCAATTGTACTTAAAAGCCAGAGTATCGGTAAGACCTAGGAGTCTACAATCATTTCTGAGATTTCTCAGTGAAACTAACAATTTCAATCAGTACTTTTCCATGGTCACATAGTTTAGAAAGTTGCTGCTAAAGAACTTACTCCTGACGACCAATCTTGGACTTAGCAATGCTGAAAAAGCCGTGCTCTGGTCCAAGAAAGATGTTGATGGATGCCTCAGTTATAAGCATTTACAGTAGGGATAATAAAACAAGCAGTGCTCCCACATACAATTTGGAGGGTCCCCAGAGTTCCTCAGTGAAATTTTAGTAAATCAGATGTAATTCTGCATCTCATGTCCTGTGCTCACTTACTCATTTTAGACAGATTCTGGTTAAAAAAATTCAGCAACAATTGGAATATTTGAATGGAGCTAGTCAAGAAACTAGTTACATCCATTTAACCAGCCCATTTTAAATTGCTAAGATTCAGGTATTTTTAAAGTTAAGAGTGTGCCAAAAAGTACCTCACAATTTCTTTAAGATGATATCACCAATGTACTTCACTTCGACTGACACACAAAAAAAAAACCCAGAAAAAAACAACCAAACAAACCAAAAGAACAGCAACAAAAAATCCACAAAAAAACCAAACCACACAAAGAACCATGACAACTTTTTTCAAAATTCTCAAAAACCTTCTTTCAGATGTGGGTACAAACTAAGAATGCAAAATTTCAGACAAGCAGTAAGTTAAAAAAAATTTCAAGTTATATAAAAACTGCAGTCACACAAATCCAAATTTATTTATAGTCAGAATACACTTTTAAAAGTTAAGCTGAAAGTACTGAAATTGAAACAATGAAGTCACCTTATAATGCTAATGGATCACCTCAGATATAACTGACAATTTGCAGGATAACAATTCACTTTATCAATCTAAACAAATTCAGTGTTTATAGGTCAAGCAATCCATAGAGTATTACAGCAGGAAGTTGTACAGTCAACTAGATGGTATTTCCTGAAATGATCGTTACAGGGAATATGGAACAACAGTTTTGTAAAAAGTAGATGAAAAACCAGTGTTGAAGGTAAAGATGGAATGATAACTTTCAAATCTGTAAAAGCACATGTTGAGATTCAGGGGGGAAAAAAACTCAGCAGCCATGGAGATCTTACAACTTTATTTTTAAGACACAGAAGTCTTTATTCTGGCAACTAAGGCACCTATTTTTTTACATCTGTTTAAATAAGAGGTTAAATAAGAGGTAAGAATTTTAAAATGCACTTCTCTTGAGATATAAATTGTTACAAATTTCACAGCGTATTGTGAAAATTACTTTTCCCTAATATGTAAACACTGCCTACCGTAAAAATCATATTCCACTCTATGATTATGTAAATTCCTATTTTTTTTGTACATCAGCAGCATTTTGTTGCCATATAACTTTTTAAAGTTTTCTCTCCAAAGAGATAGTTCCCAAAATACATTACACAGACAGAAATAGAAATTAAAATTTTGCTCTAAGACCTGCCAGATGTCAGTTTTGGTATTAATGGATTTTACAATACTCTCTGAGCCTTTAATATTTTCTGTACTAGGAAATGTAAATCAGCTCAAGACAATGTCATTGCCACATACAGCTGAAGGATTGCTGAAAAGGGTACAAATGCAAATATAGACAAGAGGAAACTACTTTAATCTTACTTCAAAAAGTCTATTGGAGCTCTGCTGACTAGAAAAGTGCTTTTAAAGGTCTAAAGTACTATTGAATTAATTGTTCTTAAGTACTGGGAAAGGTACTGAAAAAAAATCCTGATCCAAAAACGACTTTAGCTCTGTGAACTACTGTAGATTCACACCACAGCCACTGGTACTGGCTAAAAGGAGATTCACTGTGCACAGGATGAAGTGAACCTGCACAGCAGCTGTGAGAATACAACTTTCACATGGACTGAGCAGCCTATACCAGAGTGTGGTTTTTTTCATTTACTGCGCCTGATACAGCAAAGGACAGAACCTGAAAGTGACAGCATTTTTATGTTTAATAGTCTCACCACTTTCTGGCTCCTGGATACTTCACTGAGCACAACACACACAAACAATGAGTTTTTTGCAAATCCTTATCCCCTTACATTTATTTTATGCACTGAATGGAGAAAAGCTCAAGTTCAAAGTGTCTTTATTCAGCACATTTTCCAAAACTGAAAACGGGGTTTTCCCAGAGCTTTTTCTCATTCAATCTATATTTCTCTTTGAACGAGACAGTTCTAATTTTTTTTTCCAGGTAGTATATTAATTTCTGTAAACCTTATGCTTACAAATGCACTTTGCAAGTCTTATGCTATTAGAATATTCAAGTGATTTGTTCTGTTTGTGATTAAGACACACATTATTACTAAATAAAGACAAAGTAGACTATACTCCATTAAGTAATGAAATTTTTCCTACTGAGTCAATAAGGATTGGATAAAGTATTTGGATTGCCTGTATGAATTCCAAGTTCTAAACACCTGAGCAGTTTCTCAGAACCTTAAAAAACACAAGTTAAAACATCAAACTTCACTCTCTTGAGAGCTTCCCATGCTTTTGCCATATTAATGTAAGTGAAACCATTGCAACACTGAAACACTTTTACAGCTTCAAGTGTAATCCCTCTCAGGTATCTGCCCAGCCCAAGAGCAACAAAAGTTATGTCTGTGTTCTTTGGAGGGTCACTCCAGCAGCTGGGAAGTACTAAAAGGCATAATGCTTAAAGACTAATTGGTCAAAACCTCCCTGCCTCTCAAATCAGACTAAAGGTTTAGAAGTGACAAAAATTTGCTCTGTTAGCATTACATAACCCAAATTTTTCTTGGCCTCTGATACTCCATTTGATTTGAGAAGCCTTGACACAAATTACAACATAGCTGTAGATTTTAAGAGCTGCTTCTATCAACATTTCTCTATACAAAACCAACTTTTCTTGAGAAATAACATCGAATAACTTTATACAAGTATTACCTTGTATCAATAATGTCTCCATTAAATTAATTTAATCTCCAAAAAGCTCAACTAACCTGCATATTCTAATTAATATCATGCTGAAAATAGTTAATGATGCTAAATTACAGCAATCTTTTTAAAAGGGTCAAATTTGTCGATCTGCATTTAAGCTATAAACATCAGGCATGAAAATGAATTGCTTTTGAAGTAACACTAATTCTGAAAGGTCCCACTTAAGAAAATTATTTCCTTCCACAATTTTTCTAATGTTTAATCAAGCCACCCAGTAGAGGATTATAACCGAATTGCAGTGTTGTACCTCTCTTCCTATTGCTCTGAGCAGAACCCCCCATTTTCTTCCCTGGAGTTTCAGAGAAGTTCCTGTGTCTCCACCAGGATCTATGTAGGCACACAACAGAGCACAGCTTTAACACTGTTAACATCAGGTTGCTTTGTCATATCTTAGAGATATTTTTATTAATGCGTAATTTTATGCCATCATATATATGTGTTCCCACAATCTAACAATTTCACACTGCACAGATCAGCCCCTGTAACTGCCAAGTACTAATTATAATGAACTAATATGCTCTAGAATTTATGAGTGCTCGGTCACATGCCTCCACTTCCAATAAATAGCTGTCTTAACAAGTCACTCCACTACCTGTTGAAATTCAAAAAGGTAACCCAGTAAAAAAAGATGAAGCAGCTAAAATGAATGATAAACCTAGTTAATTCAGATTTATTTAAATTCAGCGTCATGTTTGTCAAATACAGATAGCTATACAGAATATGTGGTTCTTAAGCACTGAAAAGTAACTCTGCATTTGTACATGCAATTACGAAGCCACTGAGAAGTATTTATCATTCCACTATTCCTTAACTATGAATTGCCATGCTAAGTGTAAAAGCATTCATGTTGTCAACACAGTGGTAAAACACTGCCATTCTTTCTGGCAACATTAACACACCGCAATGGAGTCAGTGGTTTTAATCAAGATAAGGTTTCAAGAGACCACATCCTTTTTCACATATTCAAAATTAAACAGCAGAATGAAAATTATTCATGTAATTTTCATCTATTATCAGGAAAGCTGGCTGTTAGGGGTAGAAAAAGTAGCTTTTAATGATAGAACAGAGAATCAGGGATGCACAAAGGATAGGTGTAAGAATGAAAGATCTGATGCTAGCTACCAAAAAAAGAACAGAGGACAGCAGCAATGAAAATTAACATGACGAGCAGTCATTGAAAGATGGCACATTTTATGCTCGTAAAGGAGGTTAAAAAACCTCTACAACAAGCAGCAGAGGAATACTAGAAAGGAAATTAATCACCTGCATTTCAGAAGACAGTAAAGAGGAGGTCCCATAAATAGCATGGAGTTCACACAGATCAAGGAAGATAAAAAAGAAATAAAGCAAAAGCACTTCACTCAAAGAACACTATCTATCCTGTGTACCCTAAGGCAAGATTCTCTGCAAAACATAGTGTCATCATGTAATTAAAGATTGTATCACAAGCTACACATACAACACGGCCACATTGAGGTTACCTGCATCCTCTTAAACCTGAGCCTCTCAGATCAGTTTAATGGCTTTTGCAAACAGGGTAAATACATGCAGATATTCCAGATGGATGCTGAATGTCATCTTTACTGCTGGGTAATCAGAGATCATAAATACATAGAACAGGCTAACACAGGATGCTATTTCTCAAAACCTGAAAGGATGAATAAATTTTAGTATTTTCCTTAAGTTACAGGAACAGGCTTCTGCCACCTTTTTATTGCACACAACATAGACATGAAAAAAACTTTGTAGAACACAGTTACAGTAGCAAAATATTGCATTTTTCACAGAAGAAACTATGAATGCCCCCTTCCATGCACCAAGAAGAATTAATCGTCTCGTCTGCAAGTAGGAAGCATGTCTTTGTTTGGTGTCCAATTATCTGTTATACATAAAACTTCAATTATTATGGTTTTTTCATTCGAGTGTATTACTTATGACAATCTCACTAATGGTATTTTTCATTAAATATATAGCATCAATTTTATTTTAAAATCTATTCAACAAAAATTGTTTCTAGTTTTTAACCAAAGAAGATGACCACATTATTCTTTTTTTTTTGGTAATGTAAAAAAAATAGTGAATTCTTATTCTTGCCTGAAATTTAACTGTAGGATAATGTCATACCTTCCTAAAGGGAATGGTCTGTTTTACAACAGGCACAAGCTCCAAAAATACTTTTGCCTTTAAATTATACTTTGTGTGCCACAAAAAGAAAGCAGATATTCACACACACCAACATGGAATGAGCATTTTATTACAGAAACAAATTTTCACAGAAGTTTAGTAAGAGAAATACTGTTTATAAAAGAATAGTTTCTTAACACTAGAAAAAGAACTGGACAAAGTTAGTATCTACTCTATACCATGAAGAAACAAACAATATACTTATTATTTAAATACAACGAACAACTCCCCACTAGAAAACAACTTTTTAAAAAAAGCTAAAGAAACAAAAAGGCTATGATAACAATTCAAGTCCCTTTATAGTAAATATGATTAAGTGGAGGATAAGGTTTGTCCAGTAGAGGAGAGGACAACACCTCGGGTATTTTTTTTAATACAGCAACACTTTGTTAAAGTGGGAAGGGTAGCCTTTCTATACCAGTAAAAACAGTTCCTGTTTCATTTAGGAGAGCGTTCCAGGAAAAAAAACTAGCGGCATGATCAGGCTTTCTAGCTGTAATCGGTTTGCCTCACATTTAAGAGTGTTTTACTTGAACACAGTGAGGTAAGGAATTTTTCTCCAAAAGACACTGAAGTAGAATGTCAATTATAATGCTGCTAACACTGCAAATACATGTTTAACTGGTCCAAAATGTTGAAAGAAGGAGACCCATAGTAAATAACTGAAACACAGAGCGGGGATTTTTTCAAAAATGTCTTTAACTGTGGTGTTAGAACAGGATTTAAGCTCATGCAGTGTAAACAGCATGAAGCAATAAGGAAACAAGGCTTTTACTTTCTTCTCCTGGCAACATGATTATGAATGCATTTTATCTTCAGCCTTACCTCATAGAATTCTTTCCAAAAAAAAATCTTAATTTAGTCTGTACAGAAAATATTCCAGTTTTAGAAAAAGAAAGTGAGATGCTGAAATCACACCTGGAGTTCAAATAAAAATGCTGATTAACAGATCAGCATTGCTGTATGTTATATTCCATAACATTTTTTAAGAAATGGTCATGAATAATTCAAGTCTCTGTTTTAGCCCTTTCATGTCCTCAAAGCTGGTATCAGACAGAATAAATAATACAAATAAATCCACTAAGTATAAGCTAGCTTGTCTAAAGAAAACACATAATGTTGTTAGACTTAACATAAATACCTTGCCCCATTTCTATGAAGAAAACATGCATCTGTGTCCTGTCCTGGACGACTTTGTCTGTCCTCCAGGTATGCCCAGAGGGCAATGTAGGCTATAATGACCCATCTGTTCACTACTGGCAAGTGGCAAACTTCTAATGAAGACAGATGTGGGTCACCCTGTACAAGAAGGCTGCAGGGTGCTAATGAATCCACCTAATGGTCACTACCTGCCTCTGCTGGCTGATTGATGAGCAAAAGGGTTAAGCTTCAAAAGCACAGAAAAGTATTTCAGGTAATCATTAGTCTTACTGGGATATCTCTGTCACCCTGCCTAATACACACACACTTACTTTAATGTTGTCTTCTCCCATTTAAAAAAAAAAAAAAAAGCTTCTATTATTTTACTTTAAACACCGTGAAATAACCTGAAAAGCTCTGCAAAAGATCTGATGAAAGAGTCACTGCTGTTATTACCCAGAGAAATGAAAGTTTCCAATATTCATAAGAATTTATAAACGCAACCTTTGACACTAAAAGTAAAGCCAAAAATCTTAAAGGAAATAGCTACTAGTTGCAAAACCCTACAGCTATTCATCCTTCCTAAACACTACAATCCGACAGTGGTATGTGGAAGAACTTTTTACAGTGAATTCTATTCACACAGACCTCAAGTTAATGGATTTTTATTTTTTTTAAATAACAGTTACTACAGAAGCAAGTGAGGATTTGACTCATTCTGTCAATTCCTACATGAAGGTGATGGCACCACTTGTGACAAAATATTGCGGGAGATCCAACCATTCATCAGTTCAAGCAGTGAGCAAATGTCAGGAAGAGTTACAATGGGGAAACTCCAGAGAGTGAAGTTCTCTAGAGAAAAAAGAAAGGGAAGGTGGGGGAAGAAAAAAACTCCCACAACCAAAACAAACAAAAACCACACACCACACCAAAACCAGCCTATAGTGAAAAAGGTTATGGCTTTGAGCTAGTGTGGGGTGAAACCTGCAGAGAACATTGCCATCTGCCAGGATTCACCAGGATTTTGTTAATAACCAGCTGCAACAAAGCAAAGTCACAGCACTATCCAAAACTAGAGAGAAGTTATAAAATGATTCATAAAGCTAAAACCAGAAGGAAGTGTTTTATGCAAGAGCTTTTGAGGAGAAATGGCTTTCTTGCTTTCAGAATCGATTAATTTCTTTTCAAAACACCACGCAAGAATCTACCAATTTATTTGCTGATACAACTCTACTAACAGTAGATAGGAAACTCAAATTTACCAAGTGCTGCAAAATCATCCACTGGGAAAGATTTCTTACCAGCTTGAACAGGTAATGGTATATTACAAAAAATCCTGCAGTAACATTAAACCAAATAAGACATTGCATCAATAGCTGGTCTTATAAAAAGGGAGAAGACATTCTTACTAGACAACAACATTTTATTCCTAACCATGCTCATCTGTTGAATAATCTTTAATACAGCCAGTAACCTCATTAGACACCCACTTTCTTAACTGTAAATCGAACATCAAGATCCCAGCACTTTCATTTTACAAGGCTCAATACATTCTCACAGGGGAGGGGAGACCCCAGAATTTTAGGAAAAAATGTATTTGAGAAATAAAGAGTATTGTTATAGCCTTCTCCTAGGCTAAAAACAAAAGTGAAGTTTTGGCTTGATAGGAATCATGTAATCTTTATCTAGGTCATAACCTAGTAGAAATTCTCAAAGTTTTGATAAACAAAAGCTAACACTAAACAAACTTTAACTCACAGAATTAGGACAAAAAACAGCCTTTTCAAAATTTTTTTAGCAGAATTGGACACAGTTGTATTCTCTGCTCTCTGTACTGAGCTTGCTTTTTCATCCATACAAAACTAATGAGTTGGTGACTCAAAAACTTACCTTGCATGTAAACAATGGCTTCTAGTAAACATAAGGAAATTTATGCCTACTCTGTGAGGGTATAAATTACAGTTTTGCCTAATACATGCCAAGAGAGACTCCAGTGCAAGTTACCTTTTCAAACAGATTTAAATTCACAGATGATTTACTGTTGTTCCCAGAAGAGAAATTATTAAGCAGCCTCAGAATTTCGCCTGAGGCAACAGAAGCTCTTCAAGATGCAGTAACTCCAGTATACATGAACATGAGAATTCTATTTTGCAAGAAGCTACTGATGTTACATACAAGATGAAACTAACTATATATGGTGAATTCATTTACGACAGGTGATCTCACTGGTTTATTCTATGAAAGCAAACTAAAAGTAGTCAGATAAGGGGAAAAAAACCCCACCAAAACAAAAGAAACCTCTGGGAGCGAGGGGGATCAAACACAGATGAAGTATGGCAAAAACAGCAATTGTGTATTCATGGGCTTGTTCACAATTTCACTGGCAAGTAAAAGCAACCACAGTCTGGAAAAAAGCCCTTTAAACATCTAAAAAGAAACCCAAGTGTTAATATCATCATAATAGCATGCGAGCAGAATATTCTGAAGAAGACTGTCATGTTTTTCTCTTAGCTCACTTGCCATATGAGGACCTGTAATTTGTTAATTAGAAAAACTTATAATTCCAGTAAAATCTGGTCGTTAGAGACACATTAACCTGTGCTCTATTTTTCTCCATTATATCCACTTCCCTTTAAATGTATAATTACAATTGACAAAGTATAGAATAGCTTGAAAAACTTACGGTCCACACAGAGAAGACATTCCTAACATGGTTGAAATAAAGATGACAGCACACGGAAACCTAATAGCATCTATCAATTAGGTCCTCCCATCATCCCAACAGGTTTTTTAAAGTCCTCTGGCCAGAATCTCATTCCTCTACATACACATCCTTCACTCATGTAGCATCCTGATTGCAGAAAAGACAGACTCTCAAGTTTAAAAAATACAACACAAATGCTGTTGTGTATTTAAATAGGGTAGAATGGCCACTAAACAAGCACTGAAGGTTAGGACTGCTTAGGGAACACTAATGTTTGTATTCATAGCTTCACCTGCAAACAGATTTAAAGATAGAATTCTGAGGTAAAATGTGTTGATATTATGGAAAGAAAAACTGATAAAATACCATGAACAAAACTTCTGAAACATGTTACCACACATCATCTGAAAACAAGTGATGGTTCAAAGGACAAAGCGACTGATCAGCTAGCTACCCACGTGATGGGGGAGGAGAAAATGCTCTTTCCAAATCTGACTCCATTTCCTTACATTCTGTCTTCAACTCACATGGAAGAAGTTGTTACACCTTTCCTACCTTCCTTTCTAAAGATGCCCACCTTCACAGATCCATAGGAATACAGCAGATCAATAATCTGTGTCACAAAGAGTAACAAAGCACTACATCCACAAGGTACTACTTTTTTTCCAACTATTTTAAGCAAATGAATCAGACATTTACCAGACTGGAAAAAGATATGTCTCCAACATAGAGTCAGTTGTGCGGGAAGGAAAATTGAGCTGGAAAAGTCTTGTTTTACTTAGCATGGCAAGTGAATACATTTCACAGGACTATTTCATAGGACTATATATGTTGAAAGTTCAATACATACATATGCATAAACACAGTAATGAAATGGCAACTAAACTGACAAGTTTTTATTATATCCTTTCTTCCCTAATGTTCCTTTTCTCAAAAAATAAAAGGATCTATTCTAAAACCTTTCAGAAATTTGAGTCTAAAAAAAATCCAACCAAAATCTGCATGGAGAACGGAAGTTGATCAAATGTATGTGTCTTCAGTAAGAACTCTTTCAAAAGGCACACAAATCTGTCCTAGGCCAAAGCTCTTCTCTTCTAATCCTGATTCTAGATGGATATAGAAATCACATTATTTTCTGCCTCATTTTAGAAAAATTTTGTATATTTGAATATTAATACAAGTAAAATTATTACTAGTGAGTCCCCTTTTATTCTTTACAGTAACTAATACAGCTCACTGACTTTTTTTCTGTCTAGGAACATTCTGTCTCATCACTCTCATAACTTGCCTCTAAACTGGTTCTCAGTGGCCTCCACACTTTATATTTGAAATATGCTGGACATGACACCTACTGCAGATAAAGGTTGCTCTTTGTAGCACGGCTCACAAGAATTATTCCACATTCATTGCAGGCCAAACTTCTATGTACACATCCTAGTACAGTATCTGGCCATTTTCTCCTTTCCACAGCGATGCCACAGGTTTTACACAGAGACAGTTTAGACATTGTTGTTCCTTGGCATTATTCAAGGTATTTGGAACAAAGCTACATATAAAGTCGTCTTTATTAAGGAAGAAATGAGAAACTGGCAGCACTTCTCCAAGCTGTATGCATTTTTCTTTTTACTGTATCAGCAGCACGACCAACTGAAATCGGGACCTCGAGTCTTTTCTCTGAAATTACTCCAGAAAATATTATTTTGTGTTTTCTCAGTGAAGGTTTTTTCAAGAAGTATCTTTAAAAGCCTGATTTCCTTGAGATAAAGTATCATACTGATCCTGTTATAAATTCAAAAAAGAACCCTGTTCTATGAATTTTTCACCACAAAATGGGATGGTATCGCATTTTTAAAGTATCCAGGTGACTGCTTCACATTTTTAGTTCAACTCCTCTTTTTTCTGAGATGGTATAAGCCCCTTGCTTTCTTTCCTACTTCTTAGGAGAGAAACAGCCTACACATATTTTTTAAGTTATAACCAAGGTGATAGTACTTTATATCAAACACATTTAACAATACAAAAAACTGTCTATAAATACATTAGGATCAACAAATTATTTACAGACTGATTTAAGTCCTCACAATAAACATATACATAACTTTCTCATTGCATAATGATTACTTTCTTGCAATGCAAAGGAATCAGTTATACCTCATAAAATGCCAACATCAGTTTTCTGTTGAAGTTTGATTTACACTCCATATGTATGTATATCTATATATATTAACATTTATTTTGCCAAACTCTACATGGAAATTCTCTGGCATGGCCAGCTTGGATGCTTCTGTTCTCTCAACCCTTCACATGATTTTGGCGTATATACTTTAAAACTGCAAAACATAAAAATACATGGATAAACCATTCTTAAAAAATTCAAAATCTTTTCACTTTTTTTTTTTTTTGTATTGTAGATGTATTAAAGAAAGTATCTCTTGTCAGCTTTTTTTAAATATATCTGCTTTTCGGAACATTACCGTGAGCACAGAGAGCTAGACAACGTAAGAAAATGAATGGACAGAAGTCACCTTAAAGTGTTCTTTAGTTTCTGTTTGCCTGATTTTATTATCCTTTCACTTTAAGCAAAATGAAATTTGCAAGTCCATCCATACTTGGAGAGATTTTTTCCCAGCACTTTCAGCAAGACTGTTGTACCTACCCAACTGTACTACTCTATTTTTCAACTGCTTTAGCTGAAAGATACTTTCTTATAAAATTTTATAATTTTTTTCCCCTTAAGACAACTTTGGGAGGAGGGGAGCAGGAGGAAAGAAACAGTTCATGATGAAACAGTTATCATACAAAGTTATAGCTGGCAGAAATCACATTCTAAAATCAGGGATATCCTGTGAACTTAACTGCCTCCTTTTATTTTTTACTCATTAAGATACTTCTATAAATTTATTGATCAAAAAAGAGGGGAAATTTTATATTGACTATATTAAAAAAAAAAAAAAAAAAAAAAAAAAAAAACACAAAAAAAAAAAACCCCAAACCAAACCCACCTAAAACTCATTATACAGACATTACAGTAAAACCAAACATTGCACCCTCTGGAAATCCTAATTCAAGCACACCTTAAGAGAAAAAAAAAAAATCCAAATATTTTAAGACATCCAAACCTAAGTAAGGTAATTTGGGAAATCCTTGTCTTTTCCAGAAGGGACGCTATGAAAAATAGGCAGTTACAGCTGCATATTTTAACATTTGTGAATCTAAATTAGAATGAACTGATGATTAAAAACACTGCAATTTGCAGCCTGATCATTTTAGAGGAAAAAATGGATATGCTTTCAGGTTTAGGAGTCAGTTCATTCTTTCTTGGTAGTATTTAACCTATTAGTCAGTCTTAACCAAATTTGACTAAGAACTTGCAGACTTGTTGACATTAAATTAAAGTTTTGAGAAAAGGAGGACTGTGGAAAGGTATTGCTCTGATTAATGGGCTGCACTGTAAGCTCAAGTCTTAGCATAAATCTGTGGATCTGCAGCAAAGTGCTACGAATGCCTTTAGAATACAAAAAGGCTACATGAGCATGCAATCTTTCCTAGGCACCAGCAAATCCAATCCCAAAGCTCAGGGTTAAGTTTGGTTCCGAGAATGAGGTTTCCAGTTCCTGCATTCAATTCCAGAGCACATGGTTGAGTTCAGCTAAGTGTTCCCATGACTATTTCCTACACACTCCTGTGGCTATCATCTCAGCTAAGGACAAAAAGATGGTTTTTACCTGGTCAGTTTTGCTTTCCATACCATGAAAAACTGAGATCTCTTTCAGGCAACTACACCACACTGTTCATCAGCTTCAATTACTGGGATGTACTCTTGGCTTTAATTCTCACTTAACGCGTCTTTTCCTCATAATTTTTTTATAATAAATTTGTATGCCTAAGCAGGTCACAGAAACCTGAAAAGAATATTGCAATCAGACGTTTTGTGTAATTTGAAAACACGAAGCAACATTTATCCATCAATTCTTTATTGAACTTTAAAGGCAGATGCGAAAAAAAAAAAAAAAACCCACATTCTCTTCCTCTCTTAACATGCAGTAAAAGATATCTCCTTTTTTTATCACTTCCTGCCTACAAAGACCAGTTTTCCCCTCCCTTCTGAATCTATCTAGTTTTCTGCATTGCTTCTTCCGTAGTAAAAGGAGTGCTAAGCTATCTCAACTCATCTCCTTGTATATCCCCTTCATATCATTCCTTTCCTCTTACGTCACGGGCAGATTTACACACCCGAGGAAGACCGAAGTAGTTTACTAGGAGTTAAAAATGCAGCAGAAAAGAGGCAAGAAGGTAAAACCTTACACTTAAAGCCCTTAGCCTGGCACACATCTGATCACATGCCAAGAGAACAGCTGCCTCCCACCAGTGCAGTTCCCCCATTTACGTCACTGTTCAGTCCTTCAGGTTTGTGTTGTTGTTTTTCAGGGAGACAAGGTAGTAACTTCCTCATTAATTATCACCTGAGAATATTCCGAATAAGAAACTGTGGTTCACAGTGTATATTTTAAAGACATCCTTGTCATTTCAAGAGATCTCATCAGACGGATTTTGCAAGTTAATGCCATATTAATACAAGTATTTTCAGGATTCTCTGTATAGCGAAGTAACAATCTTAGCTATAATATCCTTCAGCTGCAAGGTTTGTGTGCCAAAAATAGTGATTGCTCCTCAGTTTTGCATCCATATACACAGGTTTTTGAAATTCACAAGTCCCATAGCTATACTTAATTGAATTTTAAGAAAATTAATTTTATGCATGTGAAAAGTTATTTGCAGGTTTTTCTCACAACTATCAACATTTCTGTCACTGCAACCGTAATATCAGTTATGTGTTTAATGAAACCCTATAAGTTACTTCCAGAGCTCAGCTTTCAAAAACAATGCTTGATGTTCTATCACTTCTCACCTTAAGCTGGTAGTATCTGCCCAATTTACCTTACAATTCTTTAGAGTTACACTGAGTGGAAGTAGAAAAACTAAGGAAGTACAACAAGAAGTTTTACAACTAAAACAGATTTTGCTGGAGACATGGAAAACTCAGTCAAAAAAGAAAATACAGGTGGGATGTTGTGAAGGATTGATTTTTAAAATTTTTCTAACTGCAATCTCTAAAAATATAAATATATAAAGAAAATTTTAAAATAAAGTCTTTTTACATAAGAAAGAGAATATAGGGAAGCTAAAGCAGTTTCCTGTAGCTTAAGTCTTCTCCCTGCATGCATGCCTAAAGACTCCAAAATTCTGCCATGCTAGGTAAACCCTATGAAATATTTCATTTGTTCAGTTTAAAACATAAAGCAAAACAACAGCACAGGTAATTTGTTCTGAATGTATTTTCATGTATATTTTTCGAATCTTGATGAATTCTGAGAGGAGTCACGAGTCATTTGGTTACAATTTTGACGTATTCCAAAAGTGTGTGACAATACAGAATCACACAATGGGTAAGGTTGGAAGGGACCACAGTGGGTGGGTGACATTGGGTCCTGCTCCAACCTCCCTGCTCAGGCAGGGTCATCCCAGAGCATATTGCACAGGATTGCATCCAGAAAGTTCTTGAATATCTTGGAGACTTCACAACCTCTCTGGACAATCAGTTCCAGCTTCACCATTTCTAAGTATAAAAAGCTTATGCTCTTATTTCACAGGATTTACACTGAAGTAGGAGAGGAAAAAATAAAGCTCATGAATTTTCGTTCTTAACTAGTTGGGGGGTTTTTTTTGTCATTCTCAATATAAATTGCAGGGATTTTTTCATCTTCTTATAAAAGCCTTACACCTGGAATCTGGGTATAAATTAGTTTTCAAATAGTAGGAAAAAGCTGAAGTGCCATTACCTCCTTTTCTCCTGTAATTCTATTACTGTGGGATGAAGAGGTCATATTTTTCCTTGCCTCATTTTTTCTTGCTGTTTGCTTTTTCATAATGCAGCGTAGCTTCCCTTTAGAAAGTTAAAGGAAAGATTTATGGGTCTCCATTTTTAAATGCTTATCTAAATACATTTAGAGGAAGCCTATTCTATTACAAACAGCTGCTGTTTGCAATAACTAATGAAAGCCAAGATTGTTCACTAAAGGGAGGGCCCCCACAACATTGTACGATTGTGCAGTAAACCCAAAGAAGCAACTCAAGCCTTGTTCCAAAAATGGCAAAATCACGTAGTTATTATCACAGGATGATTCTAACAACCACTCAGTGGAGAAAAATAAAGCTTGAAGAAAAGAAAGCATACAATTTCTCAGCTGTTACCCTAACATGTGTCAAATAAAGCTTTAAGTGAGTTATGATTCCCTAACTCTAATTATGAGACCTAACACTGTAGTTAGCTAAAACAGGTCTAGCTATATCACAATTTTTTAAAACTCTCTTGGTAGAAGCAATTCTCTGGAGAGCCCTTCTATTACTAATTTTAGGAAAAAATCTTCAAAGGAAATCACTTTAAATACTCAAGTAGTTTTTATGACCACTTCAAATGACATTCAAATAAATCTGGCGGAGACACTGGAAAGGATTTAAACCATGACAGATGCTTGCACAGAAAATTAGGACCAACCAGCCTACAGATAACGCAAACTGAAGTTTATTTTTAAAATTTCTCTTTCCAACTTCTAATGAATGTAGAGTTGCAGTCTGAAAACTTAGGCCAAATCAGCTGCTACGTTAAATATACAGATATAAGTAATCTGTATTTTTAATTTTATTCAAAAGTTCCATAGACCCAGGCCTCTGAAATACATGTAGAAACTGCTCAGGCATGAATATCAACGTTTAGTTAACATGACATTTTTAGAAAGCACCAACAAGGTGTAAGACCCTATCAGAGGAACAGACAGTTTAGGCATTGAAGGTTGGAATCACACAGATGAAATCTGGCAAGGGTTGGGATTTGTGCCAATGTGCCATTTATAACAAACACGGGAGCACTGCTTACCTACAAACACAACCAACATCAGGCAGCACATTGATCATTTTGCTGCTTAAACCAACCAGCAGAATCACAGAATGACATTGTAAAATCTTGTTCTCACACACATTTTTCACTTTTAGTTTGAGAATAGGATGCACAATCTGAAACTGAAAGTCGTTTTTTGTCATTGTTGTTTTTAAAAGAAATTCAAGCTGGTCGTTTATACTTGTAAGACACACAGAGGAGGAAGCAATGGTCATAGACACATTTTCTAGTTTCTTAATGACCACTTATACAGCAGCAGAAATATATAGTCTGGAGTATCTTAATGAGCACCTCTACAGGAAGTTACAGACTAATATGAGATGCCTTCCTCTTAACACAAGGCTATAAGCTCAACTAGGAAAAATACTTCCTTACATCCTATTTAACAATGAACCATTTGGCAGTCCAGAGAAGGGGCTAAATTAAGGATTAGTTAAATGAGGATTAATTTTACTATTTGCCTTCCCCGCTTTCCTCAGGATCTTAAATTCCACCATTACTTTGACCTTCACATCCCTAAAGAATTTGTCCTTTTTCATCAGTAACAAGCCCAGCAGGGCATCCCTCCCAGCTCCAACTCACTCAGGGATCTGTTTGACTCCATCCCATAGGGCTGAATGGCCAAGGGGCTCAGGAGAGCTGAGCTGATTGATATTCAGGAACACTCTCCTCAGAGCACGTTCTAATGTGCAAAAAGGCTATCAAGTGTGGCAGAAGACCAGTCTAGATGAGTCAAAAGCTCAACTAAGTTACTGAAAGTAGATCATATTTTTTACAAGCCATCAAGTATAAAGTAAATTGGCTTTCAGGAAAGGAAACCTTTAAAAATATGTTCACTGCTCTGAAACCACAGCAAAATTAATAACTGTGAGGATTAGATTTCCAGTTGAACAAGGAGAAATGTCTGCACATACGAAAAGAAAGTCTTCATGAGGCATAAGAGCTCAGGAAGAGCAAATGAGCGTGACTGCTGCAAACTGAAAGGCTAAAAAGTAGAAGAAAAACAACATATATTAGCACAATGCAAATTTAAAAAATAACAAATTAGTTCTAAATAATGAATACCATAATTTTTGAATAAACAGAAAAAAAAAAATATCCTGGCTAATCGTTATTTACCAATTTATGTCATATTGCTCTGACCTGGCCCATCTTGTGGTTTAAACTCACACCTTTTTCCAGTTAAATGATTGAAAAACATCCCTTATATTTCAGGGTAGAATAAATAACACACAGAAACAGGAAGGAAAAGATTAGTTTGTCAAAGACTTTTGCTGTTTCTTGCCCATGTTTGTGCCCTATCTACAAAACACAGCTAAAATACATAGTAGCTGCCAGCCAAAATTTTTGTATGAACATCACTTAGGTGCTTGTAGCAAATCTTATTCATAGGGCTTTTTGTTAGGGTATTTCTTCCCTAGTTATACCATAACTACAATATTAACCATAGAACAGTTTAATTTTATTGCCCTCCAAAAGTCTTCAAAAGCAGGTTTTCCCCCAATTTTCTCACTCACACACCTCCAGCCTCAACCCTCAGTCTCACTGTTCTCTGCAAACACTGTTAAGCCAATAATTCTCTGTTATTTCACTAACAGCATTGTGATGGGTAATGCTGAAACCACAGAGAACAGTAACTCCAGTTATTAGCTAAGAGAGCTTTGAGGATTTTCAGCTACAGTGGCTCTCCAGCAGGGAAGCAGCTTGTGATTCTAGACAGCATATTTCACTTTAGAAACAAAACTTTTTAAAAGATGTTTTCTTATTTATTAAAGTTATATTTTTCATTCTTTTTCTCACTCAGGGCTGCTTTCCAAGTCATACACTTGTGATGATTATTATAGAAAACACGGTACCGATTAACAATTTAGCTTCAAACTATACAGATCAGAATGCATAAAGATGGTAAGAGTAACAAAATTCAGGTTACCGTTGTCCACATCAAGCAGTCAGATCTCAGCACTGCAAACCTGCTCAATGGACCACTCATCTGTCCAATTACACTTTCTGCACACATCTGCATAGTGGCTTTTCCAGCTGTCAAACACACATCCATCTGTGGTCCATTCAACAGACATTGGAAGCATTCAATGAAAGTTGGAGCAGCAGAAACAATTCCTTTTAGTGTGAGGTACATAAAAAACTTACAAATTTTATGTTCATATAGTGTCCTTCTGTTCTCTTACGTGCTTGTGTCACACTTTCCCCTCCCCAAGTTGGAGCCTAAATTGCTGGTTTCCAACATGAATACATTCAATAGTAGTCATGGGTTGGAAATGGCCAAATAAAACGCACAGAGCTGAATAGAACTCATCTACCTTGAACTCATCACAAAGATCTGTACAAATATTTCCCTTCCCTTCGTTACCAGCTTTTCAGTTCCATGTTCAACTCTACACATATATGAAATTCAGTGACCTGTAGACAGAATGTGTCTTCAGACAGAAGAAAATACATTGTGTATCTAAAATTTCCCTCACTAATTCTAAATCCATCAAAATGATTCACAGCAAGTTTGACATGATCTCTAACAAATCTGACTACAGAGAGAATATCCTCAGTTGCAAACTGGGAATAAGACTGGCTATCAAAGAGCATCATCTTTCTAGTATTTTGGGGGGGGGAAAAAACCAAAACCACTTTGCTACCAGTACCAGAATGGGCACCCAGGATCAGTATGCACATTTCCATAATTCAATAATTTTACCATTGAAGTCAGTCCCATTTCAGAAAAACAACTCAGTCATATTTTTCCTTCATTATGCATAAATGACTTCAGGATCCTGAAAATAACAGTTAGTGTCTTCCTCAGATTAGATTCCTTTTTTATAGGTATGTAGCATCTCTATTTCCAGTGTATGCATACTCACAACCTCACAATAATTAAAAAAAACACGACAGGTTTACATATTTCTTTCTTAACATGTTATCTTTTCCTTGTAAGAAAGAAAAAAAAAAAAAAAAAAGAGAAAGAAAGAAAACCAAAAATAATTTCCTTGCTTATACAATTCCTCCTCCTTCACCATTTAAAGAAATTTAGGATGATCGTTATTATAAAGGAAGCATGAGAGCTAAACTGAATTTTCAGAGTAAAAGGGTGACAGCACCATCAAGTGGTTCTATAAGGCACTATTTATTACTGGTTTAATACATGGTAGAAGAAAAAATAATATTGTTCAGCTGTGTACAAAATGTTCTTTTAAAAACTAGTTTTAATTGTGATAGATTAGATCCTGTAGAAATATAATTTATTTTAAAGTCCATAATAAGGATAAGTGTATTGAGTTTTTTTTATGGCTAATTCTGTGGAATTACTTACATTTGATTACAATACTAATAAAGGAAGAGCACAATATTATTATTAATGGA
Source organism: Machaerirhynchus nigripectus (assembly GCA_013397975.1). Taxonomy (NCBI): domain Eukaryota; kingdom Metazoa; phylum Chordata; class Aves; order Passeriformes; family Dicruridae; genus Machaerirhynchus; species Machaerirhynchus nigripectus. Next base: position 1,862 of record VZRQ01005771.1, on the reverse strand, counting down.
ACAGAACCTTTCTCTCGGCAGGAAAAATCCTTTACATTCTAACCACGCTGGTGGAGGTCTCCAAGAGTTGGATGGCCCTGATCTCCAGCACATCCTCTTTGACCAGGGCAAATGCTGGGCAGAGAGCAGTCTCACATCAGTTAGACCCAATTTCTCTGGCAGCTAAAAATGTGAAATGAACACCAACCTGAAACCCACCCAGAGGGGCATCAGCTCTGAAAAAAAGAGAAGTCATTTGTGTGTCTAAAGGAATGAGATTAAATTATTAAAAATAAACTGTAAAAATATACAGTCCTGCTATGGAGATGAAAACATGCAGATTGCCATTTTACCATGACATTATTTGTCTGTATACCCACTATATCTGTACTTTCTGCTTCTCTCTTCTGGGGGCAGCACTCAGAAAGTAAATGAACTTTACATAGAACAAGAATAGTACATTTAGAAACATATCTCACATACATTAAACATTTCTAATACCATAATATTTGTTTCCATAATAATGAAAAGTACATGTTTTGCAAATCTAAATTTGAAAAAATAGGGGGAAAAAAAGCAGGCATTCTCTCATTTTATGCATATGCTGCTTTTTTGTATATGTACCCTATTACAGAGCAGTAAACCTTACATGACTGAAAAAAGAATTTGAAATTATGAGCAATTTCAAACATCACAGCTGACTGTACTGAAGAACAAGGATTTTTCTGATTAAAAACTGTAGTGCTGAACATTAGAAGTCGTATCTGCTTTTTAAACACTAGTCACATTATGTATTCTTAAGGAAATTTATTTATTTGAATCCCTTGCTAACTCAAATGAGCATGTTTCCAAATAAAAATACTGTGAAAGAAAACCTCGCCATATGAATATGTCACCCAGTCAGATGATGGCCCTTTCTAGCCATATTCTAACATCTACAGGAGAATGCTCAGCAAATTCCTACTCTACATTTACTCTACTTGCTGTATAATTGAAAAAAAAATATTTTAAAAGGCATTTTTAACAGAAAGAGATAATAATCATTTGTATACGTAAGTTTGTGTGTATAATTGAGTGACTTAGACTGAAATCTCTGCTTGCTACTCCCTAGGAAGCTATATATATATATATATGTGTGTGTGTGTGTACACACAGTATTATTTAACATTTAAACATTCAAGAGATCTTAGACACCTCACAGTCTCTAGATTGAACAATCCAGAGCCTCTATGATATTAGGCATGATGCAGAAACTGAGAGAAGTTTCAGAGTTAAGAAAGAAACAGGTTAAAGCAATTGGATCATGTGATTTCTCAGTCACAATTTTGCACATAGTGATGACTCCATTAAAGTAAAATTTTATGGCATACTAACTCAATACTTGAAAGTAAAACAAAAGGAGTATATTCTTAAAAGATCTGCTTGAGGAAAGATGGCAGTTTGATCACTTTTTTTTAAATGGTACACAGTAAATCATATTTTTGCATAGGAAATAATGTTCTTAACAAGTAAAATGTCATACAATTTAAATGCATTAAATTAGAACATGAAATTTATGTTAGAGAATTTTTTTAAAGTAATGACATCAACCTCTTTTTAAAGTCATTAACGTTCTTTCCCCGCCCCCCTTGAAGACAGGTATGATGTAATACGAAAACACGAAGAACAAGAACTAATTACAGCTCCCCACAAATAATGTGCATGAATTGGTAGTGAGATTATGTATGCTTCTGGATTAAGAGAATATGCAACATCAACTTCCAAAAGGACAAACATGACAAAAATCAGGAAATTGGTAAGTTCAGTGATACTTTTAGCAACAAAACAATTAATTAGTGCACTCATTTATTCAGAATTCTGTGTTTGATCTAAAATGTTCAAAG